>JALPQI010011050.1:0-41695 GCA_025490895.1 Thaumatotibia leucotreta
TTGTGCCGCAAAGCAAACCGCTGGCTAGTGATGTGACGACATTATGCTGGAATCCCCGGGATGCTCGGGATTTCAGCGCTAGTGTCAGTGACGTGGTATACGTGGTTACATTAGGAAAAAATACAGGAATTTTACACTACGTTACAGTAGTTTTGGCCTAGTAAGTCGATATCCTTTGTCTCGGTTTTGTCCTGATAACAGAATAGTATATAATATACATTTTGGTCTTTGATCGAATCTTGATAAGTTAATTTATTTGTGTAATGAAAATATGAATAATTTGTATCTAAGTACGAAATTCTATCTCTTCCCCATTTTCTGTTCTTTTAAAAAATGTATCTATATATTTACGATTCCATATATTATTCCTTCACAGCCACTCAGTAGTTTAAGCCGGGTTTATTTGATTTCTCTCTGAATATTTATTTTGATCTATAGGGCCGAGAAACAGGAAACAAATGTATGCGTGGATATATTTATAGAAGTATGAAGGCAATCGTATATTATGTTTCAAACGATATTCGACGTCCGAAGGACAAGACAATTAATAATTAAATTATTCAAGTTGAATTTTTCTATTTTTACTTCGGTCATGGACGCGATAACGATAAAATTTGGTTTTCTTCATCCACCGATAAATGTTTAAAATCCTTTGTACGATGAAATCATTTTATTTACATTCTGTGGAAACGAATTAACAAAGTGTGAGATCTACTATGAAAATAGTATTATTACAGTAAGCAGAAATTAACCCCTCGTGTGTTGCGAATATTTTTTTCTAATAGTTTCCTCGACACTAATCAGTGCTTAGACATACGAAGGGTTTAGTAGTCTGTAAGGCTGGAACAGTAGGTACGTACTTAGAAAAACAGAAAAATCGTACAATCTTTAGCGAGTGGACAATAAAAGTGAAATAATTTTGCGTCTTTAATTTATTCAAAATCCAACGTTTTCTGTATAAACAGAATAGTTCAAACTAAGCACAATTACACATATTGAAATAATGAAGTAAATCCCGGAATATTTTACCAGGGATTTCGTCCCGCAGCACATCACTACCACACCGCCGCTACGCGTTCGCAATCAAATACTCATCAGGCCCGTTACAGCCAGTTTGCACAACACTGGTTTTACATTTGGGTTTAACGCACTAGGCAGAAGTGGGAAATGGAGTTATTTCAGTAGCACTTTGTATAACAAGACAATAATTGAACGCGCTGGCAAAAACTATGAATAGTATGTTAACATTTCAGTTTGTAAGTACTTTATAGTTACTAGCCCCCTTTATTCATAATTTCATAAAAGTCTCCTAAGCAAGCTGCTAAGTATTGTTTGTCCCTTTCACTCTAATAAACATATTGATAAGATCGAAATGAACAAACAATACTTAGCCGGATGATTGCTCGAGATGTTTCGACCCATTAAGAGGGCCCTCGTCCGGAGAACTCATTAAAGACGTGAGTAGTAATAAGGGGTATCTATGAAATTAGCGTTTATGATTATGATGTTAATGTCTTATGAATTAAAAGTACAAATAAAATAAACTTCAGAAGTATCGATATTGGCAAATATCATGTTTTGGTTTCATCTTGAAATCAAAGAAAAATCCATTATATTCATTATATGATACAAAGACTTTCCTCGATTTTTTTTATAAGTACGTCCAAATACCATTTTTTTAAATTCGTAGATGCCTGATACTAAATGTTTAATCAATATAACGAGGAATAGCACCAGTTGTCTTTTATAATTAGTCACTTTTACCTTGTCAGAAGAGAAAGCAAGAGTAATTAAATAATTATATCACAACCTTCTACACATAATTACAGTTCAAATACAACTTCCTCATTTTACGACAAATACGGATTGTTCACAGTCCCTATATTAAAATTATAATGTGGTAAAGAAAATTGAGGGATTGAAGTGTCACTGACCATTATTTGATAAAAGATTGATGATGAGCAGCAGCGTCATCATAGTAGACACATTACTGCGATCGTCAATCGGCTTGCCCAGCGTGGGTATTATGGGCACCTCCTAATGTGTCCATTCGCATAGTTAATAGGAAAGGCCTACGTCTAGCAGTGGACTATCACAGGCTGATGATGTAAAGGAAAACTTGAAATTACTAAAAATAGAAACGCTTTCTTAAGTAACTATTTGAAATTATAACATCATCATGATTACTTACACGTATCAGCAGTAGGAAGTTTTTTTTTATGTGTCGAAGGTAGGCAACTGAGCTCTCTGCCCACCTGATGGAAAGCAGGAACTAAGAGGCCCATGGACATAGTGACCAAAAAATCGCCCATGCGCTGCCTATACTAAGATGGATTGCCAATTTGCCGCTAACAATGCCAGAAATAACACCGGCTATCTTACCCCCAACCCGAAACACAGCAGTGCAAAAACTGCTATTTAGCAGCAGGTTAACGGGTAAGAAGGTAGCTATCCGGGCGGACCCTGCACGAAGTCCTACCACCAGAGAAAGTTTCAATGGATGGTGTAATATGAATACGTTCTGTAAAATTTTCAACCGTTGTTACATAAAAGGTAACCAATAGCTAATTAATTATTGACAAAGGTTAACATTTTAGCTACGAAGCCCTGGTATATCGATCAGCACCTAAGGAATCAGAAATAAAAGGGTGCGGTACAATCTGCCGATATACCGGGTAAGGCTGGCGTTTAACCTACTTATCGCAGGTGACATTGCCCACACTTAAACTAAAAGTTATTTGCTATTTTCTAGCCCTAACTAGAAAAGAACAAAAGATGTAGATTACGTATTAAATAGTGAAAGTTACAGACATTTATAGTTGGTCAGCGGATGTTCATCGCTGTTGATGCGACTAGTGCTTTACGAAGACACTACCCAGATGCCTTAATATTTGGCATAGAGTCCAAAAAGAATCTCAGTTAACTCCAAAATCAAGTAGTAGTTCTGAAATATCAAGGTCTCGGCACCGAGTACCACTTTCTGGCTTTTGGTGTCGAGACCCTCGGGCCGTGGGGCCAAAAAATAATCTCAGTTAACTCCAAAATCAAGTATAATAAGTTCTGAAATATCAAGGTGTCGGCACCGAGTACCACTTTCAGGCTTTTTCGGGCCGTGCGGTCCGAACGCTCGACTTTTAGTTACGGATTTATCCAAGCGTCTGGTCGAAGCTATCGGTGACCAAAGAGCTGGCAGCTTCCTATCGCAGCGTATTAGCATAGCTATACAGCGAGGGCTATGCTGCCAGCATCTTTGGAACAATGCCTAGGGGGCCATGTTTAGATTTTTAATTTATTATTTAACCCTTTTTTATTATCATTTAAGTGTACTTTGTAGGGATATTTTATAAGTTTAATACCAATATACGTTTTTAGTTAATAATTCAATTTAGTTGTGTTATATAGTTACAGTTTGTTAGTAATGTTAGTACCTATAATAACAATATGTAGGCCTATGAGGTATCCGTGTTTCCTTCATCGTAACCGGTGTTCTTGTAATTTTTTATTTAAAACAAGTAAGTAGGTAGTCGTCACAAATTACAGTCTTGGAACTTCCTACCCTTTTAAACAACTGTTCTGAGGTTACAGTAATAGCTACCTTGGGGGTGGCTTGATAGTACACGACTTCACGTCAAATAATTATTGAAGACCTTAATACATTGATATAAAAATACGTAAATTGACGGCACCTGTGTGTATACCGTGAGCTAACTGCGGATTTACTTTATATCCCTCTTTCTTGCATCAATAGTTATAACTATTATAAGCGGGATAAGAAATTAATTGCTACTCAAACTGTCTTTTGCTTACAATGATTGAGTTCACATTACGCATTAAGGAAATATTCAAACCATTCTAATTTAAGGTATCAGTAGTACATTACTTTTACTGTGTAAAAAGGACCTATCTGCATATTATTTAATCTGTTTTATTAAAAGTCATGTTACTATGTGGTAGCTGACTAAGAGCTTGGCATTTCTACGAATACCAACAACACACGTGGAACGTAAGTCGATACGTTTTTATTTAGATGTTCTTTCATGTGTATTTCCTTTCTCTTCCATAAACAAAGGTGTGAGTGAAAAGTTCAATTTACTGTCACAGTATAATCACAATGAGTTTGTTAGCAGTAGTTATAGTTATTAGTCGGCTTCATTTCAGTTGATATACATACTACCAATGATGCTAACGGACTCGACTAATGGGTAGTTGAAATTATGTAAGAGCGGAGTGCCAAGATAAACTCATGCTTCGGTCATACACACAGCCTTAAGCTTTTAACTACCGCATATTACGATAGTACATTGTGTATCAAGGGTAGGGGAGGTAAGTACGGAATTACTAGCGAGAGTGTTAGAAGCCCGACGCCGTCAAAAAAATAAGTTTTAAGACATAATATTATTAAATGACGTACTGACATTTCTATCACGCAAGCAATAGCAGCAAGTGTGATAAAAAAGAATTTATTTTTTATTTAAAATTTAAAACCCAGCACAGAGTTCAATATCATAATTGATATAATAATGTAAATTGTTTCATTGCAGGCATAAAATGGTTTATGTTACAATTATTACATTCCTATTTATTTTCATCCATATCATTTGAGTGTGGTTATACGTTCTCATTTTACGGTTATACACATTGAGAACCTCGAATATTGAATATCGAATTGAAAACCATGGGCTTATGATGGTACCGCGTCTAATCGTTTGTCGGGGTTACCGTCACGTTCTGACAAATATGCAAGTGTGAAAGTGACGCTTAGATAAATGGATAAAACGTGACCATCATAAGCCTACCGCTCCTTTTCTGATGTCAGTTAAAATTGAGCTCAATTGCAAAAATAAAATCATTTTTTTCGGTTTAATTTTAAATGATTCACGTAATAATACAAGGGTGCTATTCAATGTAAATTAGCCGACTACTGCATAATTTTCCTGCGCAAGAAATCCTTGCACTCTTTGTCCTTTCCCAGCAACGGCGGAACTTCTAATTGGATTACTACGGAATCGCCACTGTCTTTAGGTAAACTCGATTTAGTGCAAATTAGGGTTTCTTTCGTAGGTAGACAAAGGAAATGACCGGTGTTACAATGTGCTACGTTGGACCGGGTGTTACATTCTATAAGAAACTCTAATTTACTCAATATTTATTGCAAAAGTATCTGGCTACTGATGATACATAATTATAGTCTTTGTCAGTTGATTTATACCAAAACATCGCCTGACAGTCAATTTACAGCAAAACAAAGTCGTAATAAAAAAAACTTAAATATGAGAGAAAACTCACCAAACACGGCATTGCACCCGATATGCCACTTCATACTGTACTTGTAGTCATATTGCACTGACTACGCGTAAAGGTGCATTTAGACCAAATAAATTAGCATTCGCTCATTCTATCCCCCACTCTACGAAATCAACGAATTTCGACGAATCACGTTTTGTGTAATGAGCGAATTTCGTAGAGTTTGGGATAGTAATCGTATGAGCGAATGCTCGTTTGGTTTTAATAATGCACCTTGACATTATATGACTATCGTGTGCCTGCTATACGGCCGCATTTCAAAATCAATTTTTATGGAAGATGTAGTCGTATTGCAGGAAAACATAGTCACTTTTACCACAGAATTATAAATTGTGATGTGACCGTATAGCAGACACACGACGTATACGCGCCTCGCTCGCGAGTCGCGAGGCATAAACGCGAGCTCAGTGTTTGATAATGGATACCTAGGTTCTCCGAAACATGTCGCGCGTAGTGACTAAAAACCGTAAGTTTAACCGTTTAATTATAGTTATAGTTATTTTGTCTTACGAAAGTTTAAATTCAATCACTTCATACATGTTTATTGATCATCGAAGCAGCGACGGCCCTCGGTCCACACCGTTACCCATTACCTCCTCATTTATTGAGACATTAATAATCACCACAAATATTTCATTTATTCACAGTAGCTTCAAGAAGCAGCGGTTTGGTCAAAAATCACACTCATCACCCTATTCGCTGAATCCATTTACCGATTCAGGATTCTCTCACTTACTATAATAATTAAATAATTAAGTATATTGAGGTATATCCAAGAATCACCATAATGATTACTGCCTTTATTCTTATTAGCATCAAAAATCAATGAAATTTGTAAAATACGATAGTCTCTTACCAGGCTGTGACTGTTTATCATCTCTCTGTGAAAGTACCCAGTGATGGTATTTATTAACCTACGGTAGTCCCATCCACTTTTCAATACAATACCTACTTAGAAAAAAAAGAAGAAAAACACCTTCTTTTCTTAAGGGGCTTATACAACTGAAGCGGGAGCTGTGACAAGTCACACTGAAAAATGAATGCGACTAACGGACACAGCATAGGAGCAAACTTGGAGCCAATCAAAAGAATGGGACAAGATCGTCAAGATCTTACGTTACGATCTTCAAACCTTCACGCAAAGGGCGTATTTTCCATCTTAAACGTCGGGAATGTACTTGTAATACCACGGGTGTTGTAGGAAACTCAGAGAGCAAAAACTCACCAAACACGTCAATGCACCCGATCTGCCACTTCATGCTGGGCTGCGTGTTGATCTGGCACATGTAGCAGCCGCGGTCCTCGGCCCGCAGAGGCCGGATCCGCAGCTGCCATGTGCGCGGCGAGTCTCGGCTCACGGAGTACCGTGCGCCGAGCACAGCCCGGTCGTGCATGGTTAACACCGTCTGGTCTTCTGCCCTGAGCCAGCCCACCTGCGGACAAGATATGTATTAATCCTAAAAACTCTTGGCATACCGCGAACTCTGAAGTTTGCAAATTTTGGAAATTTGTTACTGTCACACCAACGAGGGCGTCATTTGAGAGACAGAGGATTCAAAATTTACGAATTTCGAAATCCGCGGTAGGGCGGCTGGAGCCCAAGGTGTAATTTGAGTCACACCAGTGCTCGAAATTTATATGATTCCGGTAGGTTCTTTGTGTGGTGTTGATTAGCTGTGTGGTGACAGCAGTAAGAATACATTTGTCACCACCCCATCTCTTCCCGTGGGTGTAGTAAGAGTCGACGGTCATTCTCCAGGCGTGCATTTTAACATGTCTTCGCTCTTTAAAAATATTAAACTATAAGTTTTATCATATATTATATTTTTTGAGCATAGACTGTATTCGTTTTCAGCTGTACATGAATTTTCATGTACGTATATTAAACACAAAGGGTAGAAAAAAATACGTAAAGGGTAATTCTCCTAATTCACACGTCGGGTCCCACTACCCGATTCACTAACATATTAATTTCTCCTTACGATATACATGAAGAAACGCCAACTAAAGCTAGTTCTTTGAACAAAACAAAATACCTTTTAATGGTAAAAAAAATATCAAATGAATAAAGTACTATATGACTAAGATATCAACGATCAACACTTTGTCTCGAAACCTATCCTAATTGACGCGTCACATCTAGTCATTGTCATACGAGCACTCTGAACGTAGGTACGGACCTCACTATCGCATTTCGGTCTAGCCCACAGTCGTGTCCAGAGTCCTGTGTGGGATGGTCGTGAAAGTTGTGTTCCGGAAGGAGACTATGAATCTATGTCTCTAATTCGCGCGGCTTGGTTCACAAAATTTCTAATTAACACGTTCACATTTTAAAATTCAACTAGTAACTCTATTGCGCCGAGAATTACAGTATACATTAAAAATCGCATTGTTCAATACATATTACATTCTGTAGTATATTGCATGTACAAATAACAAGATATTTTTTATTTTTCAAGAAAACCTAAATAACGCGTCTGATTCCCGCGTCAAAAATGAACGCGTTAATTAGAAATTGGTTATACAATATATGGAATAAGTGATATCTATCGATAAAAACTCACTACTTATATCTAATGTTTTCTGGAATATGGAATGAAATGTCAGTTTGTAACTTTTTTTTTCTAATTCACACGTCAAGCAAAATCTAAAATATTATAATTAACGCGTCGTTTTCATAATTCACGCGCCCTCCAAAAGTGTAATGTTCTAATTAACACGTCCTTTTTCTAATTCACACGTCACATAAATTTTAATTGTTTTTTTAATAATTCTCCTTTCATAATTATTAAGTGACGCATAGATATTTAAGTTTCTACGATCAATATGTTACTATGTTTGTAAAGATATTCATTGAAAAGTAAGTAGAAAAAAAGCGACGTGTTAATTAGGATTATAGCACAAATCTGGAGAATGACCGTCGACTAAGGGTTTGAAGTGTCACCGATCACTCATTGATAGAAGATTGATAATAGGCACCGTCATCATAGTGGACACACTACTGCGATCGCCAATCCGCTTGCCCAGCGTGGCGATTATAGGCATTTACCTCCTAATGCGTACATATACATAGTTCATAGGAGAGGCCTACGTCCAACAACGGACTGAGATAGGCTAATAATGTGAGGCCCTTTTATTATTTTAGGGTGTTAAAACAAAGTGTTTGAGGTAGTTGATTTAATGATTCTAATTAAAGTGTAATTATTACAGTTGCTCTTAATAAGATTGGTGATGGCCCCAGAAGACACTTTATGGTCTTTATTTCGCTAGTTTGGAGTGTTTTAAGATATTTCAAATTAACTATGTGAGATTTTGTTGAAATCGATCGCTTTTGCATTCATTTCTAAGAATGACAAATTCGGAATATAAATTTTAGTATTTAACAACGATAAATGTCTCCTTATTCTATAAATAATTGAGTGAGATCCTCACAGTACTGAAAACACAGGAACCTTGTAACTCTTAAATAAGCTAATTACAGTCAGTTTTTCAGTCAAAAATACTGTTTCCATTATTTCGTGCTAATATTTCACTTAGTTTATCCAATTTCTTTCCTTTAATCTTCCCACTTGTTGCCGACATTACTCGACCATTTTATTACACGAATGAGAAATCATTTTACGGCCATAAATTTCGCATTATTGACGCAAGTCGCTGCTACCAAGATTTTCGTGTTCTGGCGGCGGGCCAATACTAAGAAAAAAGGGTATTAGAGTAAGGCTAGGAACACACAGACGTCGTACTTTGTGATAGATCGCGATTGTGAAATTAATGGTAGTATTTGTATAACGTCGGAGACGTTATTACCAAACTGAAGTGGAGTTGGGCAGAACACATTGCCAGGCAGCGTGATGGCAGCTGGACCAAAATGTTAACGGATTGGTGGCCGCTTTCAGATGGGAGGACCACAGGGCGTCCGACCGCTTGATGGGTGGACAATATTCGAAAGAGTACGGGTCACTTTTGGATGAGATTAGCTCAGGACCGGGACCAATGGCGTACAAGAAGAGAGGTCTGTGCTCAGCAGTGGGCGAATATCGGCTGAATATGATGATGATTTCTATGACTATGATGATTTCTATGTCGAGTGAACTTCGAAACTATTATGAGACACTATTCTTAAGGGATAACTACGAAATATGCCGCGTAGATAAAAATAAAAAACTTCCATGTGCAATGAACTTTGAAACAATTGTGAGATACTATTCTTAAATAACCACGAAATATACCGCAGAGATTTAAAAAAATACTTTACCGTAATCAGGGTAATCTTTAGCGTAACTAAGACAAAACGCTATTACTGGTGAAAGACTATCATAATTTATAGGTTGAAATAGTACTATTTTTCAACCTATGAATTATGTCAGTATTCCGCCAGTAGTAGCGTTTTGTCTTAGTTACGCTAAAGATTACCCTACTACTGGCGCTACTACTGGCGGAATACTGACATAATTCATAGGTTGAAAAATAGTACTATTTCAACCTATAAATTATGATAGTCTTTCACCAGTAATAGCGTTTTGTCCTCGTATTGCTGTTTTCAATCCCTTCGTAGCCTTTCTGGCGTAAGAATTTTCATTCTTAATATAGGTTACATTACACGCTAATTAAAAAAAAGCGTCAGTTCAGTCTATCAGTCCTATTATATGTTTACTGTCAGGCGAATTTGAACTCTGTGTCTTTGGACTGATGAAATGACTGACCGCCCACCTAACCACTCTGCCGTGTCATGACCATTTGCTGTATCTCTAAAAACAAAGTTTGTGGAAAATCGCCGCCCTAGATATAAGTTTAGTGGTATAATTTTATTCGTCATACATGTATAATGATTTCGCGATTTTATAAATCTAAAAATCATCTGACAAAGATAATCTCGTCTGTTTTCAATTTTTACCTTACAAACGATACCGAATTCTTTAACCGTACGATCATGCCGTGTGTTCTTACCCTAAGCTCGCCTGCCAATGGCTGAAAGAAAGACACTATTAACCAGTTAATACGCTGATAGAGAGTGAATTAACTAGGCGTTACAACGTTTTATTTATTGTGAATTTGTCGTGGCTGTAATTACAACTTAACGTAACTTTAATAAGTTTTGCTAGTGCCAAATGCACTATGTAAGGCATAGAAAGTTACGCACGTGTTAACATAAAACGGATTTTTTTAGGTAGGCGCAATATACGAGTATCTGTTTCTACTAAAAGAGCGAAAATGTAAGTAATTTTTAATTAGTTAGCTTAATTTATTAAGTAAAACTAAAATATCGTTATTCACTAACTGCAATGCAAACATAGCACAAAATGTATGTATTATAATGATTTACTTCATAAACTTAATATCGTGTATGAGGATCCAAAATTGCTTGTTGCGAGCTTGCGAGGTCTATTTGAATAAAGAAAAGTTAGACTTTGAAAAATAAAGAGAATTTTAAATTGTAATTTATTGCATTGTAATATACGCCTATTACGCCGTTAATGAATTTCTAGATGAATAATAATTGTTACGAATAATAAATATTTATTTTGTTAATTTATTTATTTATGGAATTGTATATTATTGTGATGAAATGATTTAAATGTATGTTTACTATGTTATTGACGGTGTATGATTAATATCAATAAATGTCTTGTCTTGTCTTATACAAAAACGAATATAATAAAGTGCTATAAGTATTCTAGGGGGTATTTTTATAAATACCTATTCAACCACTGCACTCATACACAAAAGTTGCAAATTCACCACAGGAATGAGAAATTCGCTTTAGCTGCATTCGGTTTAACCTTATTTAGCTCGGTGACTCGAAAACGTCTATAAGCGTCTCAATTTAGCCGTCACTATTTATAAATTGGAGCTAAAAAGATCTGCATTTTTAAATACCAAAATATCCAAGACGCGTATGAGAAAGACGTACAATTGGCGAAAATAAGGGGAAGCCTTTGGCCCGCAATGGGACACGAATAAAAATAGGTTAAATAAAAAAAGATTCAGTAAGAATTAAACAAATCTGCCAATGTATTTGTGCAGTCCAGAAAAATTGTCTTGCCGACTCTCCAGAATTTAGTGTAATAGTAGATTACATGCCAAGGCCGTTTAAGTGGGAAATATCTCGGACGACGTGTAAGTGTAGACAACATGTGATCCGAGGCTTTCCCATTTAACGGCCTAAGTGTGTATACTATTTTTATGCTCAACGGAGCCTGCAGGCGGCAACTTAGTTTAGCGCAGCGGCCGGAAAAGTGCTGTTTGCAGGCCGGTGGGCAGGAAAGAAGATTTATAAATGTTTATATAGTTTCTTGCTATTGTACAGTCAAACATCAACGTGAACCATTGAAGCATGAAGAACATCCTGGCCTCACCAATGACCTTCATCTTCACCAATGTTTAAGAAAGCATTCTGTCACTTTTACGCGCTGCTGTGTTGAAGGTTAAATTGCCATGATAATTATCAAACTACGATAAGCAGAGGGCACTAGAAGAAGAAACACCAGTCTTGCTATAAATCGATCTTTACCTAAAATATTCTCCAGATATTGTGTCCTTAGTTACTCCAACAGACTAAATCAAATTTGATAGACTATCATAATCCAAACGCGCTGTACTTTTACCTTCTCGGAACAAAAAGCTATTCCTCTTGATCTCGTTCTTTCTAAAACAAAACGCATTACATCCAAAACAAACTGCACAGGGTAACAATAACAATATGTAGCAAATTGCACCTCCAGTGTTCTTCCTCACAATAGAAAAAACCTTCTCAACTAGAATTACGCCACAAAAATTCACACAGATTACAGTTAATTGCAGTTTCGTTTTTAGAATTCTCTAGAAGCTCACGTTTTCCGTTACAAGCCAGAATGACTTAAGTCCAGAGGATTTGTTAGACGCATATGTCCTTTTGATTGTACAAGGTTGCTTATATCAAAAGGACGTAAGTATAGTACAGTTGGGTCTTAGTTGCGACCTTTTGGGTTTGCGAGGTTGTTTTGGCTCGATGCCTACGGTTACAACAATGTGCAGGAATCAGCCTGCACCTTGCACCGGCGTGGCATGAATTTTAATGTGCGGAGGTGGTGTACAAATACTTCGTATACCTTCAAGTAGTTTTATAAAAATAGGTTATTCAGTATTTCGCTTGCAAAAAGACACTCTGAAAAACATTGGAATTTAACTTAACATTGTGTTCATGAAAATGGTCATACTGTAGGTATTATAACTATGTTGTTAATCATTGAAACAATTTATTGCTCAATTCGTTCAACCTCGTGCGACCAATGTCAGTAATTTGTTAAGTGTTTATTAAAATGGCACAAAAGCAACCCTGATAGTTGTAATAATATTACGAGTACTAACTAGTACCTAGTCCTTGTAATGGTGTTTTCCCTCTATCTGTCTCTCTACCTCTTTAGTGATTGTTAAAAACAGTAAATTGGATTCGCCATAAATATACTTAGGTTTGTGCCGTGTAGTGACGGCAGTAAGAATACATTTTTCACCACCCCAACTCTTGTTGCGGGTGTCGAAAGAGCTGACTAAGGGATTGAAGTGTCACTAACCATTTTTTCATAGAAATGAAAGAAGAAGATCGATGATGGGCAGCGTCATCATAACGGACACATTACTACGATCGCCAATCAGTTTGCCAGCGTGGCGATTATGAACATTTACCTCCTAATGCGTCTTAACACATAGTTAATAGGAGAGGCCTACGTCCAGCAGTGGACTGAGATAGGCTGATGATGTATGATATATGATGTTTATAAGATGCAAAAAACTGCAAATATGCGCTATATTAAAGGTCCTCATCGGGGCTCGGATCCCGGCGAGGGCATTTATTTGTGCCTTTATGACAAACAGGATTATTTCTTGGTCTTGGTTGTATGTATATATCTATTAAATTATAATATATCGTCGCTCAGTACCCACAAAACAAGCCTTGATTGAGCTTACCATGCCATGAGGGTGGGGGACTAGTTCGATTTGTGTAATGGCCCCACGTTAATCTACGTATTATTTTCTTGAATCTGTCTTATCCTACCATTTTTTCGAAAAAGATCCTACCTTAATAAACGCTTCAAAGGACGCCGGTATTTGCTGAGTTACCAGACGCGATGCCCGATAACAATGATACTCAAATACCAGGTATAAATACTAGGTATTTCAAAAGAAAGCTGTTCTGACATCCATTGCCTCCTTTTCCCAATTTCTTTACCGCTTTCACGATTACGCGGCTTTGTGTTTCCCTTCTAGCTTATAATACGATCTTATTCGACCGTGTTATATAAACTGGGATTGAGATACCTATCTTTTTATACAAATATACAAAAGAAAAAAGTAACATAAAAGTGTGGAAACGGATTTCACGTTTAGGTGTTAAAGTTAAGAAAAGCTCCTCTTTTATGTGGTGGTAATCTTTCCATATAGGCATTTATTGTGTTTGTGTTCGCATGTTAAACATGTATTATCTATTTGAATAGATCGCTACTAGTACAAAAGGTGACTTACTTAAGTTTTTATTAACCCACGTACAGATATGCTACGTAAAAATTAAAACACAACTCATCATCAGCCTATGATAATCCACTGCTGGACGTAGACCTCTCCTATCAACTATGAGTATAGACGCATTAGGAAGTAAATGCCCATAATCGCCACGCTGGGCAAGCGGATTGGCGATCGTAGTAATGTGTCCACTATGATGACGCTGCTGCCCATCATCAATCTTTTAACAAATAATGGTCAGTGACACTTCAATCCCTTAGTCGACTTTTACGACACCCGCCGGAGGAGTTGGGGTGGTGACAAATGTATTTTTACTGCCGTCACCACACGGCCACTACTACCAAATTCTAATTATACATTTAGGGCAAAAAAACTAAATTATTAAGAACAACATGTGGTCAATATATGCACTTACCCCCTTATTCATAAACGTCTGCTAACTTAACAAGCCGCTAAGTACTGTTTGTCCCTTTTGCTCTTATGGACACATTGGTAAGACCGAAATCGAAAGGAACAAACAATTATTAGCGGCTTGTTAAGTTAGCAGACGTTTATGAATAAAGGGGTTAGTATTGTTACGCCGGTGGCATGATAAAAAGTACAAATCGGTATATAGCTAAATTTCCCATAGGAGTGAAAGAGAAAGCACTATTAGATAGAGACAGCACGAGAGAATGTTCTGGAAGGATGTGAACGAGACAGCTATAGAGAGAATATTCTGGACGGGTGTGAAAGAGAAACCTGTAGAAAGAGACAGCGATACTCTAGAATGTTCGCGCACAGTCCAAACGGACCGACCTAACTCGGGAACTTTCTAGAATCATCTCGAACTTTGTAGATTTGAGTGGCTTGTATAAAAGCCCAGCATGACCCGGCCGAGGGAGTAGTTTTCAATTGAGATAGCGAAGAAATAACATTAAGAGCGAAGACTGCGAATCTACGGCGAGTTTGAGAGTGTAAAAGTGTACCAGTGTGAAGTGTCAGTGTGTGATTAGTGTTTTAGTCTAGTGTTTGTTCTTTTAACTAGTAATTAAAGTATCAGTTTTAATTAGTGGCTTACGTATTTATACATTTTCTATAGAAAACCCACCCAACGAACGTAACAGTATGTTAGTTTATAGGTTCGACAAATATAAATTGAATGTTTGTTTTTACTATAATGTAGGTGGAACTACCAAGATCTCTCAAAGCGATTCAGTTTAGGTTCAGCTTGCCAGTGTTTGACTGTTATTCTATGGATCTAATATAACCCGATTTAGTTTAGGTCCTAAACTACAATATGTCTCGAAACATCCTTGAGACAACCTCTGAATTGCAAGAAAAGTGCAAAATAAACAATAAATACTTCGTTGCGGTGAAAAGGTTACATGTCTGCGATTGCTTTTGCGGTATCAGCAATTTCAAAGTATATATTATACAGGGTGGCATGGTAGCGGACACGCTGAGCAATTTGCACTAATGGAGACAACCATCGTGACAAAAGATATCGTAATTGTGTGTCAATTGAGTCTTAATTGATAAATACACCATGGGCTGTTTAAACACGACCGATATTAACAGTGTATTCCTGATCACATTTAAAAACTTTAATGGCATATAAGCTTTTCTTGATGTCATCTAGTTTCAGAGTTATTACCAGTAAATTACTTCTTCAGACTAAGTCTAACGCAATAGGTTATGAATGTTATGATGGTATTAATTTTGATATGGTATTGATGACGCTTCCACGTACTTTGGGCATCATCACCGATTTAATAAATTGTTCTATAACTTCTTCAATTGTACCTTTGATATGGAAAACAGCAGTCGTGCGTCCAATTCCAAAAAATAATGATCCTGTTAACCTAAAGGATTTTCGCCCCATAAGTATTTTACCTTATCTATCAAAAATTTTGGAAAAAGTTGTATATGACCAAATCTCAAATTATTTGGAAAAAAACAACATTTTACCCCAAATGCAGTCGGGTTTTAGGGCGGGTCGCAGCACTAATACAGCGCTCTGTGATGTAGTAGACGAAGTCCTTGCTGCCCAAGATCTGGGCTAGGGAACTATATTGGTGTTGTTAGATTTCTCAAGAGCTTTCGACTGCATGAATGTTCCACTTCTCTTGTCAAAGATGCATTATTATGGTTTCGAATATCACACCATCAGATGGTTCCAGAGTTACTTCAGTCATCGGAAACAACTAATAAAAATAACTCAAAGTGACGGTAGCTCCGTTTCATCGGATCCAATATCTGTGACAAAGGGTGTACCGCAAGGTTCTATATTGGGTCCCTTACTATTTATTTTGTATAGTGCGGATATAGTCCAATGCATCAAACATTGTCAATACCATTTATATGCCGATGATTTGCAAATATATTTTTCATTCTTACCTAGTGATTCCGTTTCAGCAGTCGGTAAAATAAACTCCGATCTGAAACGAATATCAGAATGGGCCACAGACAATTGTTTGGTTCTAAACCCCTCAAAATCTAAATATATGATAATGGGGTCTGCGCACCAGATTGAAAACATAACATCCAGTAATCCTAAAATCGAAGTTAACGGAGAGAAAGTGACTCTAGTAAGTGAAGCAAGAAATCTTGGCCTTTTAATGGATAGTAACCTCCGCTTTGAAAATCACGTTACTGAAACTGTCCAGTACTGCATGTACAGACTGAAGGTGTTATATAATATACGTGATTTTCTAAGCGTGGAGCTGCGAGTTAGACTATGCGAGGCCCTTATCATGTCCAAATTAAATTACTGCATTACTGTTTATGGTCCTTGCCTCTTGGCTCGCTCGCAGCGCTGCATTCAAAGGGTCCAAAACGCTTGTGCTAGGTTCTGCTACAAGATTCCTCCACGGTCTCATGTAACACCATTTATAAATGATGGAAATACACTTAAAATGCTATCACGTCAGAAACTAATGTTGGCCTGCCTGCTTTTTGATACAATATATACACACACACCAAACTATTTATACAAAAAACTTGTTTGGGCAACGAACAGGAGTTGTCATTCGGTGAGAGTCCCGCGTCATCAGATGCTGCAGTCTCACAGATACCGTGCTGCTGCATTTCGAGGGAGTTTTAGGTACCAAGCTACTAAATGTTGGAACGATATACCTCCTCCAATACGAACATTAAACAGCAAACCTCATTTCAAATTAAAATTACGCCAGCATTTATTAGAAATTCAAAAAAAAAGTACCTAAACACTCCAGTATCTATCAGTCATTCGCATATATATATATATATATATATATATATAAGGTCCTAATTTATTAGTTGCAGATATTTTAACACATGATAGTTTACATTAAAATAATTAACTTTAAATATAAATTAAGAAATCTTTTCATGTAACTTTTTTGATTTCATTTTCCTAACAAAAAAAATAATTATAAAATCGTCTAAAAAAAATCATCATGTGCATTATCACATGTCACAATAACACTGTCTGTCATGTCATCAAACGACACAATCCAACGGAAAATAACATGACATTGTTTTTAATTTATCGACGTGAAGTGGCCAGTTCCAGTTAAGTGTTACGTAAAAGAGGTCTGGAATCTGTTCAATGAGTTTTCATTTAATAATCACATAAACAGGGTGTCTTTACGTAGCAAATTAGTTTTTCCGTTATCTCCAAAAAAACATAGTAAAAGCTATAATGTTTCACGGTTTAATATACTCCAGAGACCGAGTACTATCAGCTGTAAAAGTATCTGCATCTAATAAATTAGGACCTTATATATATATATATATATATTTCTTCCTCTTTATTCGCTCCAAATACGATTATCTACTTGTTCAGTTAAATAGTAACTTCCTATCAGTTTTAGACAATCATACATACTTTATATCTATTTCTTATCTTATTAACCACTCAATACAATAATAATACACATACACACTTACTTATAATTATAAACATAGCACAATAACTCATTTACACAATCTTTCCTTTTTCTATTTATGTACAATTTTCAACACGTTTATTTATATTTCTGCGTTAGCACGGATGGATATACATAGACTTGCGCTGCACTAGTCGTCTTTACACTAATGTAGATTTAGTGGTTCTGACGGAAGATCAGCGCTGTGGACTCTCGGGTCTACAGCACGTATGCTGAGTCAGCGCCAATTCTATACCACGACACATGACTCTTGCGCAAATAAACTATAGGTTAACTTAATTCATAAGTTTTAATGTTATGTATTTATTTTGTTTAGTTTTTGTTTTCCTTTTTTATGTTTGTATCACTGCGAATGTAAGTTGTGGTTTGAATAAAGTTTTTATCTATCTATCTATCTATCAGTCGAATAAAATATATTTTCTACTTGTTACACAGTACAAAAGTTTTTTTAACGGCGTTGATGCCATTATGGAGAATAGTCTCACTAACCTCATTAATAAATTAATGTCAAAAAGTGACAAATAAAACCTTTAAGAAATGAAGTATTTGTATTAAAAATGTTAACACTCATTTTTAGTGTAATAGTATAAGTACCTACCCTAATGCGTATTACAAATCCGCATAAAATGAACTTATTAAAGTAAAATTTTGCCAACAATTAGCAGGCACATTTTTGTGCCACAATCTACAACAAAATAAAAGATCGTTGCAAGTTCCTGGAAAAATAACCTTTTCAGTAAAATATAGCCTTAATTGAAAAATACCCTTTACACTTAGAAAATTATGCAAAATGTAAGCGAAGACAATGTTCGCCACTTAAAAATTACTTAACTTGTCTGAGTTTAAATAATTTAGATAGCTTTCCGGAGCTGGGCATTTTTATAAAATCTTTGACCTTTTCTAAAAGATAAATTTAATTTAGCAACCGATAAATACTTTGGCAGGAGGACGTTTTTCGATTTAGGTACTAGGTACTACTTACTTTATGGCGCACTTTTTGCGTTGTAAGTTAAAACTAGAAAAAGCTAACCTTACCAATTTATAAGAGTTTAAACAAACATCAATACGTCAAGACGTATGTTATACGATTCAGTAAAAAGTGTCAATAGTGTGTTATTACATTTTAGGTGTTATTGCATTGCTACATAACTATTTAAAATTAGAAAATTTAACACTTAGATACTCGGACGCCATATTCGTGCATTGTTTTTAACCGACTTCAAAAAAGGAGGAGGTTCTCAATTCGACTGTATTTTTTTTTTTATGTTGTATGTATGTTACCCGATATCTCCGAGAATAGTGAACCGATTTTAAAATTTCTTTTTGTGATCGAACGTGTATTACCCCGAGATGGTCCCATTAGCACCAAGTTGCGGTCTGATGATGGGATCTTGGAGAAATCGAGGGATCTCTTCAATTGTTATAGGTACATGTATGGCGCTTTTGGTAATTTTCATTCATTTACAAGAATTTGCATTCAGAAAGTAGGATTTGAGGAAACCAATGATGGAAACAAATCGGGAATCTTGGAGAAACCCGTTTGAAGTCGGTTTTTTAAATTTTTAATTTGGTGATTATTAGTACGAAAATTTTATACAAGAAAGATTTGTGTCTATGAAAAAAACGTTACGATTGATTCCTTAATAAAATTATAATAATACATTACAAAATATGTACAATACCTATGTTGTTTTCATAAAGTTTTGTAACAACTCTATGCGCAATGGTTTCTAAATCTATATAATTATATTTTTTTATTTTATTCAGCCCATCTTTGTGTCCCACTGCTGAGCAAAGGCCTCTCTCCTCAAACTCCACGAGTCCCGAGTGTGTGCTTCCTCCGGCTAGTTATTAAGAAAAGCATCCAGGTCGTCCAGCCATCTCCATTTGAGTCTAAATCTAGATAAATAATATGATATCAAACCATCATAATTTCAACCAAAAGATGTCAACTGCTGGATGTAGCTTTTTTGCTTTTAATATCCTATATTGTTAAGCGTAATAACGGTGTTCTGTTCCATTTCGTCATCGTGTTTCTTAGGAAATTAGAGCTAAACTTTAACCTAAAATTTTCTTAAAAACAAAATTCGTCGTAACCGTTGGCACCTGGCGAATAAATTGGCGCGAATTTCGCACTCCGGGCAAGTTGGGTCATCTTGGGAATTAGACGCGGTCGTATTTTACGTGAAGTAGCAAAGTTCGAGCCCCGTTGGCTAGCGAGCCACTTGACTGTCATTAGACTTGAATCAGGTTACTTGATTAACATTAGAATCATGGGGGTAGACGTACGCAGTGGGTAAGTGGACACATTCACATAAATTTTGGACTCAAATATTATGCTATTATTAAATAATTGTCAGCCTCCGTAGCCTAATTGCTAGTGATCCAGCCTATGAAACTGGAGGTTCCAGATTCGAATCAAGGCGTGGGCATTATTCATGTATTTATTTGTCATAGATATTTGTTCCTTGCTCATAGTTTTCTATGTATATAAGTATCTGTGTATATCTATCTATTATATTATATCGTCGCATATATTTCACCGTGGGACTAGGTAGTTTTGTGTGAGATGTCAAAATATATCTATTTTTTATTTTGATATATTGTAAAATACTACACAAAGAATTGATAAGTAGATCAATAGGTATACAAGATTAAACTAGGTAATTATTCGAAATATAATGTATATTTTATAATACTAAACATTTTTATGTCATGTGCAGTGTATGCTGAATTGGAAAATCTACAAACCAACCAACATGTTTTCGAAAACTTACCAAATAATTGACATCTTATACGCGTTTTGTCATTAAATGATACAATTCTTATCACTATTTCCGCCAGTCTAACATAGTTAATCAATAATAATTTAATTAATATTTTATAACATTCAAATATATACATATGATTGATGACATGGCTAGCAACTATCTAATAGAGTTTACTCAAAATGCTGCTCAGTGACAATACATGTATTTCCGTATACCCTGCATCTTGCCAGTTTCCACTTGCCTAAACTTATTCAAGCAAATGTTTCCGTTTAAACGAGCCTTCAGCACTGAAAACTGGAATAGTTTTCTGATACTCCGTAATGGCCTCTATTACGATATTGGTCATTAAGGCGAAATGTTAGTTTTAATGTTATTTTTGAATGCTAATGGTTATTACGTTTCATATAATGCACAAAAGCACGGTGTCTTAATGGGAGTATGATAACTATCTATAGTAAAACAGCTATTGTTTCTGGAAATTAAATTTAATTATGAGTCATTTAGCTGTTAAATTTTATGTACCATGACTATACAAAAACAAAAAATAAAAGACAAATACTGTATGAAACCGGCTTGTTTGTACGCGTACCATTTAAATTCTAGCATCTGTATTCCACTTAAGGAAATTATTATAATACTGAGGCTCGATTTCACCAACCTTTTGGGTCAAACTCAAAATCATGTTGAGTCTTTCCGGTGGACATTTTAAAAGTTAAAGGCTTTGAGAGTTAATTTTCTTATTAAACCCTTACTGGCATTTAAAGGCACTCCTTTCCTATTGAATCGTATGATAAAAATCACAACTAGGTCCACTCAATTTTATTTTGCAATAATATTTTATCTTAAAATTTATTTTTTGTCAATAAGTGTGATGAAAAACATTGTATGCCTCACGGTCGGTAAGCGGATTACTAACTCGAGTCATTAAAACACTCTCGTTAGTAATTCCGTACTTACCTCCCTTGATGCACAATTGAATGTACTATAAATGACGGACTGATATTTCTATTACTCCCTACAGAATTTCACTTTTCTATTACTCCCGCTATGCATGCAAGCATTGGCGCACTTAGACAGCAAGTGTGATGAAAAAACAATTAGTAATCGTTCGTTTACGATTTACGATTGTTAGCGATAGGCATCTTGGACACGCACTAAAAGCAGTTCAAACACTGGTCGGGGATTCAGTCCCCGGCTCGCACCAATGAGTTTTTCAAAAACTTATGTACGGAATATCATTTGATATTCACAAGTGCTATACGATGAAGTAAAACATCGTGAGGAAACCTGCATACATCAGTAAAGAAATTCAAGGGTGTACGTGAAGCTCCCATCAAGTATTGGGCCAGCGTTGGTACCACGCAAAATAGGCACGTTTGATGTCGAGTTGCGGAAAATGGCCAGGCCTACTTCCGCGAAAATCGAAATTCGTAAATTTCGAGGAGTTTTCTCTGTCACTCAAACTAAGACGTCATTAGAGTGAGAGAGATAAATCCTCGAAATTTACGAATTTAGATTTTCGCGATAAGGCCGCTGAATACAATACAGTTTAAAATATAATACACTACACTCCTTGTTGAATCACCCTTGAAGGGTTTATTTATTTATTTTTCTACATCACTATTTGAATATGTCAAGTTTGAATTACAAGCAGGCTTTTACAACCTTGAAACGGCGTTTAATGTTAAGAAACCGTCACATTTAGTACATTTATTGGGGATATCGCTGCCTGGCACGTCCTTGTTGACACAATGCGAAGCCAAGTTAAAAGATTTTAGACTGGTTTCCAAACCAAATACATTTAGTAGTACAATAGGCTATGGCGGCAACGAAATTCTACCTGGTATATAGTGTCAACAATTTCAGTAATAATGGGCCATTTTTTTGGATTTGGAACTGTTAATATGATTTTCACTCAGAATCGCGAGCTCTTTCGATCCTGATTGGAGAAAATGTTTGACCCAAGGTTTTTTTTCCATTCCGTTACCATTTTTTCACACATTTTGTATGGCGGTAATGGAATAGAAAGCTTGAATAATGTATGTAAATTTCGGGACATTTTTTCTCTCCTATTGGGATCGAAAGAGCTCTCGGTTCTGTGGCCCTACCGCAAACTTCGAAATCCGCCGAGGATTTGTCTCTCTCACTCTAATGATGCCTTTGATGGAGTGTCAGAGAAAAATCGTCGAAATTTACGAATTTTGATTTTTGCTAAGTAGGCGAGAGTAGAAATCATGTAAAAAATGTCTGTTACAAAAAAAAAAGTGTGTAAAATTTTGAAAAAATAGCCCAGGAAACATTTTTTGCCTGGGAAAAGTTGAATGAAAGTATAATTTTCGTAAAGAAATAATAAAATATTTGCATGATTTCATAAATTATAGGCATCGATTTGCATACTTTGACTTTATAAAAGATATCAAAAATCATATAGTGATAAAATCAAGTAACTATTGTTATTTTTGAGAATAATTATCATACATTTCTTAGATTGTTGGTTGAATCTAATGAGACAAAATAGAAACAGTACAACAACATTAAAATAATGGTTGATCAAAACTTTTTGCTACGAAGACATTAGCGGCGTCAACATTCCACGTTAGGTTGCCTCCTGAATAAAGTTTGGGTATTTACCAATAAAATAGGATGTAAATGACCTTGCTAGCTTAAAAACTTACTTTATGCTTGCCCAGGTTGGTGACAGCACATCCCAATACTGCCTCCCGGCCAAGAAAGAATGTGTGGTTGCCGATAGGCCGCTCGAACTCCGGGTCATCGGGGAATTTCTTTGTCGTTGCTTGAGCATCTGAAAAAAAACAGATTTCAAGTTATTGATTATATTCAACGATTTCAATAAAAGCAGGAGGTTCTCAATTCGACTTGATGATTCTTTTTTTATTTGAAAGCTGATGCTCACTAATTGGTCCCATTTTAATTTGGACCCTATTCTAATAGGTAATGGCATCTATGATAAAACCATATAATTCTTTTTTTTAACTGACTTCAGACTAAGCCGGGATGGTCCTATTGGTACCAAGTTGGGTTCTGATGATGGAGAAATCGGTTGAACTCGATTTTTTTATTATTTCGTGATTAGTTTACTTGACTTAATAATACTGACGGGATGGGTTATGGGGTTGCTACTATAAGAACTACTACATCTGAAATTGAAGTAACTTCTAACAAAATCCCCTAAGAGGCTTTGTATAACCTCACTGACAGCGGGACTGCACTTATTGTTTGGCCGTCTTGTATATAATATATAGATAGGTATAAACAAATATAATGTTAAGATTTGTACACTTCCTTCAGCTTCGTAGGTAAGGTCACTACCAACTAGCTTACGGAGGTTGAAAGATTTCTCAACATACTGATATCTGGTACACTGTACCTAGCCAGAATTTGTTTAAATAATATGTCCACATACTTTAAAAAATCCTTTGTTCATCCAATTTACAAACAGCGATTTAACTCAAAATATTGCTAAAGTTTTTCATCATGTCGTTCCAGGATACCCAATTGCGTATGTACATAATATATAATTATCCTCCTGCCTACTTTCTTCCTTTGGAAAGGACATAAGAAATAAAAAAATGTTGCGGAGTATTTTTCTATGGTAACCCTAATGCGATCCTTGTAACTCGTTATACAGCTGTCAAAGTACATCGACAAAAATAAAAATGTCAACGTCAATCTGTCATTATTTAAAAATGGCGGCGGCAAATTGTAACGTATCGACATCAATTGAAGATAATTCTTTGCTTGAATTCTTTTTGTAGGCGTTCGATTTAAAATATCATGACGTCGCCGCGTATCACGTGACCTACAATTGTACGTCAGTGTTTTCATTCAGGATACTATGGCATTAAACAGAGCGGGTAGAATTTCAACCAATCAGATTCGAGCTAGTTTGTTGTTAGCCAATGGTAAAAGATGTTCAGTATGAGGTGATTCAAAGACGTCGAATGAACGAACAATTGAGGGATTGAGAATGAGAGTTGAGAGAATCTGACTTAAGGGAGTGTAACAGGTATTCGAGGCTTTTCGTCGGCAGAGCGTCGAGTCGTAAGGAAGTCAGTGAGTTTAGTTCGTAAGGCATATCGTGTTTAGAATTGTTCACAGATATAGCAGGCAGGCTTTACGGCAGCGGAGGCATAGGGCGAGTAACACCATCCCTGGGCGTGATTCGAAGATAGAAATGCGGTACCACCCGGCATTTGGGCGCACAAAGGATGCACCACATGGATATGGTACGTCGCCTCTGGCATACTTTATATTTATAGGAATTGCTTTGTGATTTGTAGAATAATAGGGTGCATCGAATCGAAATACGGGATTCCAGCGATATGAGAAAGTGGGTAGATTCAGATTCTGTTGAAAATTAAATGGATACGTTGTTCTTTGCAGATGAGCGTGCCCAAATATCTAGTTTCTGTTATGCGTGTTCAATTGTGCTAATCGTGTTTATTCATAGTCTAAATATTGAATAGTTATTATTCCCGACATACTTTTGACAATGCTTTATAGAATTACTAAGTGGTAACAAATCGTACTGGTTGATTAGTGACTACTATAAGTTTACGGCAAACCGACACAGGGACGAACGTAAGTTATTTAATATTAATTTAATGAATTAGTTTTAGCTTGTAGTTAGGGTCCGGCTTGTGTGGGGGTGTCTGGATACAGGGCCCGTGTCTGGATGGTTTTCATGCAGATTGGATCTTAAATTGCAATCTATGACAGGAATATAATGATAAATCATTGCTTGTGGTCGTGCGTGTGTCCGGTTGATTTAATTTACTTAACTTGCATTATAATGTTCAGCGTAACGGCAATACGAAGATAATCGAGTGACATTTTAATAACGTAACATGTTTATCTAAATATTTTCTGTATTAATTATTAGGTTGCCGTATTCTTTGGTCGACAGTAGTAGACTAGTGGAGCGCGCAGCATTGGTTCATGTAGGTTGTATAGATGCGCCACGTGTTAACACGTTCAATGCGGTAGGGGTCTTTCGACCCTTACAAGGTGTGGTTAGTTACGAGTTAAGCCTATTGCATCAGTGTTAAAATGTGATACTTACAAAGTGAATAATTAAATAAACTGTTTTATAATGGTGTTTTATAAATACTTCGATTCATTAATATTTGATTATTAGATATAGTGTTTCCCTTAAATTTGGCCTTGAATTCAGTGCCATTCTACTCCGCTGTGAGCTTGTGGTATTATTTTAGCACACTATTGTATTTAATACGTTCACTGCGGTTGGGGGTTGGGGGTCTTTCGATCCCTTACAAAGTATGGTTAGTTGTGAGCTAAGGTAATTGCCGCAGCGAAGATGTTAGGATGGCTGCTTTCCGTATTAGATTATAGCTCTCATCATATTGTACAGTGTATAAATGTTGGTAGGTAACTAAATAAATATTTCTCATTTCCGGTTCATGTCCATCGGCGAGAGGCCATATCATCCAGGGATGAAGGGTGTGGAAATGCGGAGTCGACACTACGAGAACTGCTTAGTACCTGCAGTTACATCAGCATCTAATACTTCGTCGGTCGCAAGTGATGCTCAAAGGCGTCAGCCATTTTGTCTTGACAGGACTCCGTTGAACTGGTGTGTTGCTTCTAGTTTATTTAATAGATAGGAAAATCTACCCTCCAAATTAAGTGTGTGCCATATTGAAAAATAATTCTAAACTTAAATATATTATATTAATGTTATGGAGAGCGGGCTAGGAGCTATTTTAATTGAATACCGCTATTTAATGCTTTATTGGTTAATTATTTAGAGTTTATACTTTATTGGAATAATTATCGATTAAACAGAACATTTCATGGGCAATAATTGCTTGATTAGCTTTAGTATTTGAATACTCTTTTAGTATTCTTCTATTATTCCGTTCAATTATAATCCGTAATCAAAATTATTAACTTCTTATGAATACCTCTTATAAACATGATCTTTTCTACTTTCCGGTGTTTCGTGCGTACGAGAGAGAGGGCGCCATGTACAGACGACATCACGACACCGCTACACGCGTGCTTCGTGTTAGGTCGGCCCTGCTACTCCATTCATAAGGGTGCCATATACAGCGTCTGCATCTCGGCGTCACTGCTCGCGTGCTACGTGTTGGGTCTACACTGTTATTCCATACATTATTATCGTCCATTCGAGCGGATATACGTTTCATTTAGAATTAAGGGTATTACAGATTTAACATCTACCGTACGACATATAACTGCAGTTGATATTTTAGTTGTCAATCGTGATTGAGAATCTTATATAATACATAATGATATTGCTGTTTACAAGTTCTAGATTGACAACGCACTGCTATTTAATATCTTATATTTAATGTCATAAATATTGGGCTATGATCAGTGCATCCACTTACTTGATTTATCTAGACGCGGCTCTTTGCTAATGAATCACGCAGTAATTGAAGTCACTAAGTAGAAATAGTTGATCCATCGATAGTATATTAGAAAGTATGAATGCGTGATTCATTACAATGATTATAAACTGTATATCACGTGTGCGTAATGGATTTGATACTTATAAAATGATCCAGATTTTAATATTTTAAACTTATTCTAAACATTTAAGTATATATTACCCTACTGTCAATTAAAGCATAATTTGAGCTACTTACATCATATAACGGAACGTATAAATTCACAGAATTGATTAAAATGCTAAAATTATTATTTTGAATTGGAATTGACCGCGTTTAACAATAAAGTTGTAATTAATGGAATTGGGCTTATGTATCTTTGATAATGTGATTCGTTTAGTTGAGAGATGTGGTTCTAGTAACTATTATGGAAATATTAATATTAAATTTAGTTAAACTCTGCTTACGTCCGGGATCGAGGTTCTCATAAGTCACCTAATTTGTTAGGGGACCACGAGTTTCATGGTAGAACTTCGTCTTTGATCGATGCCCTCGCGTGATCTTTGAAAAGGGTGAATCGCTTGGGCTTGTAATTTATTTACACTCGCGAAATGGACCGCTTGGTTAGAACTATTCTGGCAAGACGTCCAAATAGCATACGATAAGACATCTGTACCCTTGTTTGCTAACATTTGTGGTTAAAGACCCCAATTATATATTTACATACAATCTAATTTTTATACTATATGGGCGAGGCTGCAAGTGCGAAGCTCAACGATCTTACAGACTATTGGCTTAGTTGTCTCATGCTTTCGGGCTGGGCTTGCTACCATGGAGCTTGAATAATACTGTGCATTGATGTGCAATTCCCAGTACTATGGTCACACTTGGTTCTTTTATATGTAATACTACGGGTTCTGAATTGCCTTCTCTAAATGTCAAAGAGGTAATATATACAAGGGGTACCTTTGTAGCCATGCAAACAAGTATAATTCATATTGAACAATAATTCGGTGCTTGTATTAAGTGTTCAAAAGATACACCAATCAATATATTATATACGTATTCTTGCTATCTCAACTAACTGATTCCATTATCATCGTCATTGTCATGCCCACATTGACTCCAGATTATTGTATGACTCTTCTAGAAAAGAGTATTATTATTACAAAATTATCACATTCTTATTTTAGTCTCGGAATTTGTATCTTCGGATCTATTCCTAGCGTTTGGATATTCTCAATGCCAGTCTGTTGACTTACCTGAGGGTTTTGCATCGGTTTGCAACTCTAAATACCCAATATGGATAGTATAGAATCGGTCCACGCTGAGACTCCCGTTCAGACATTACTCTTGTCATGCGTGTGTTCATCAACACAGTATAAAACATAAGCGTCATTTAGTTATAAGTTAGTTTTAAGTGGTTTAGTATTAAGGTACTGATTCATCGTTATTTCTGCGTTCACTTCAGTTTTGCCTCGGCTTGCTGAAGACATAATAATGTTATATCAAACATAATATTTCTGAGTATTCTTGTAGAATACTATTACATAAAAGTGGTTGTCTCATAACGCTATGGGACTTATCTAATCATACGGCTTACATATATATTACACATTAACGTCTTGTGAGGCATATTGTCATATTCTTATTCTCAAGTCTCTGAATTTGTATCTTCGGATCTATTCCTAGCGTTCGGATATTCTATACAAGTCCATCGTTATACTCGAGGGTTTTGCATCGGTTTGCAACTCTAAATACCTAATCTGGATTGTATAGAATCGGTCCACGCTGAGACTCTCGTTCAGACATTGGCCAACATAATTACGTGTGCGTTTGGTTAATATATTATACTCGTACGAGCGGCTTATAGCTGATCATAGGCAGCTATTATGTAAGACTAAGCGTGGTTTATAGTTGATAAGTTAGTCTTAAGCGTTTATCATAAGGTTATTCATAAAATTTAAATCCAATTTTTACAACTTTATTAATTTATCTCTTTAAATTACTCTTCATAATCTTAACTTAATTTTCTACTGTTAGATTCTAAATTTACACTTGGCATATATGGGGTATCATATAAGAGTCTAAATTGTAATCTCTTTTATTTATCTGGATCATTTTATAGGCGTTATCTAAGCTTTGTAGAGACAATGTTTGACATTTAAAATATTATTTTCATCTAGCTAGTAATCACTGCAGATTTAAGGATAGATATGACAATTTTAGTGTGTTCTATAACATTTACATATTTGTCCTAATGTCTAAGGTCTTTAGTTCATGAATTCAAATCAAGCTTTCTATGTACTTTACATTTAACTCCTTGTGTAGAATAGTCAAATGGCTTTGATATTATTGTTTGTTGGACCATATTTCGGACATAGACTTTGTAACATTTCTCATACCTCAGAGGATTTGGGTTATTACTTATCATAATGTTGTCTAATTTACCACTAGATGATCATGCTATTGTCAATATTTTATTATATTAATTTCTATTTTTGTGTGTGTGTGCAGGTTAACCTTTGGCGTCAGGTTTTTGTACCGTCATGTTTTCCTGACTTAGGTATTTGGCCCTAGCAATCATGACGGTGTATCTCATGAAGTCCTAACCAGACCAAATGAGATACAGAGCTTGTAGAGTCCTTAGATTTAATTGTAAAACTAATAAGAAATTTCAATTTAATAAATATTTTCTTTTTCCTCTCTATACCTTGTTTATTTTATACTTTTCCCTAAACTTTAGATTTCCCTATAACAGCGCTTTATTGGAGCTTCATAGTTTTCACATTTTCAGTAATGAAGCTTTTAGCCCATGTAGGATGTTACAAAGTGCACGACCCGGCTTGCGCTCGCGCAAAGGCAAGTTTAATCGTGATTAATCTCATATTTTCTTAGCAATTTGTCCTATGATACATGTAATTAATCAATAACTATTGTATGTATTTACGTATTAGACAGTTATTTTCTCAAACTCTTCAAAATCTATCGTTGCACCATGTCGCAAGGTTTTATGTCCTTTGCAGAGTACAAATGTAGGTAATTAAGTTTAAGAAATTTCGCCTACATGTGTACTTTGTAAAGGACATAAACAAACGGATGTATTTTTCATATATTGTACGTTGTTTTCAGCCTTAGTAGACATAGACATAGAGGACGTCCTAAATGACTCGGAGTTTGACTACTCAGGAGATGATTCAGACGACGATCCTATGTTTCTTCCATCAGAAATGGCAAGAACTGCCAATAACGAGTCTGACTCAAGCAGCAGTTCGGATGAAGAAGAAAATGTACCCGATCCTCCTGTTTCACCACCTTTGTCATATACTGATGTATCAGAGATAGCAGCTACGAGTTCTTCTTCAAGAGGACGAGCCAGATCTTCATCAAGAGCTATGTCACGCAGCCGCGGGAGAGGTAGAAGCAGAGGAAGAGGCCGAGGACGGGGTAGGGACAGCGCAATCACCGCCTTCCCTTCAGACAAGGGCTTCTGCTTCCAGTGTTCAGGATAATTGGTCTAAAGAATATTTTCAACCTGAAATAAGACCGCTGACACAACCGGCATATAAGCAGATAGATTATTCGGAATATGAATGGTACCAATTTTATGAACAATACATTGATGCCGATATTCCGTTTCAATTAATTGATGCTACTAATAGAACTCACATTTTGAACACTGGCAAGTCACTTGGACTGAGTCTAAGAGAGTTAAACGTGTATATTGGAATAACTCTAGTCATGTCAGCTCTCCAGTATCCACAAATTGATATGTATTGGTCAGAAAAATGGCGAGTTCCCATAATAGCTAAAGCCATGAGTCGCAACCGATTTTTTTTCATTAGAAAACGCCTCAAACGCGTTTACGATAATGAAGTGACCCCCGAACAGAAGAAGGATAGGATTTGGAAAATCAAGCCGTTATTTGATCGCATTCTAAGAGGGTGCTACGAACAAGATCGTCCTCAAGAGTTATCAATCGACGAGATGATGATTCCGTTCACGGGTCAATGTTCCATGCGGCAGTACTGTCCCAATAAACCGAATCCTGTCGGACTTAAAGTCTTCGTACTTGCTACACCTCAAGGAGTCGTATGTGATATGGTCGTCTATCAAGGTGATAGTACTTTTCCCGATCCTGCTAATAATGGTTTTACCTTAGGCGAAAGTGCAGTCCTAGAATTGACAAGAACGTTAGTGCCAGGTCATGTTTTATTCTTTGATCGGTACTTTACGACTTCAAAACTGTGCGATGAGCTGCTCCGACGCGGCTTTCATTGAACTGGGACTGTGATGAGAAATCGCATTCCTAAAGACTGTATTTTGACTGATGAGAAGTTGTTTCGGAAGAAAGATAGAGGCAGTAGCGAGATGAAAGTAAGGAATGACGAAAAAATCGCACTTACGACATGGTTGGACAACAAACCGGTTCTGTTGATGTCCACCTGTTATGGAGATGAAAAGACTGACTCTTGTGAACGCTGGTCTAAGAAAAAGAAATGTTACGAGACAGTTAGACGCCCTGAAGTCATAAAGATGTACAACAAAAACATGGGCGGCGTCGATCTTGCTGATCGTATGCTTTCAGTCTGCCCTTCACGTAATCGGACCAAAAAGTGGACGATTCGTGTGATTTCGCATCTTTTTGATTTGGCTGTTGTAAACGCTTGGATGCAGTACAGGTCAGTGCAAATGCAGAAAGGTATTAGAAAAAAACAAATGCTGCAACTAAGATCGTATAAGTTGGACCTGGGCGTCAAGTTAATTACAGACAATGGAGAGAGCGATGAGGAAGACCGCTTTTCTGACTACGAAGAACTGGAGCCAAAGCATAAAAAGCGAAGGATATTAATTAAGCCAGTTCCTACCCAAGAAAGTCGATTGAAACAAGCTGCTCATCTTCCAAGATATAACACGGAAAAGCAGCATCGTTGTCGCAAACCCGGCTGTGAGAAAAAGACAACGGTATTTTGTCAGAAATGCGAAATATTTTTATGTTTCATGCCAAACAGAAACTGCTTCTCTGATTTTCATGAAGCTGATAATTAGACTAAAAATGAAACTTTTGATCTCATTGTTGATTAGTAATAGTATTAGCTTTTCTAGTATTTTTTTAGGTCTAATATGATGACTGAGAGTACAAATTAAGATATTACAGAAGAAAAAGTATGTTTTTGTTATTACATTTCAAAGAAATGTGCCTTATGTTTATTTTTTTAATAAAAGTTGATTATTTATATATATTATATATATATATATTATTGTGTAGTATTGTTTTTCCTGAAAAGCCCCACACTTTAAGCGTTTAATAGCTGTCTTAGCGTTATGTCCTTTCCAAAGGACAACTTATTTGGGCACTGATGTCCTTTGTAAAGGACGTAAGGAAAAACCGGTTTGGAAAACGTAGGATTTTTTTCCATATTTTTCCAATACATCTGTAACCCAAAGCAACATTATGTAAAAGTTTCAAAAAGATACTTTAAAAAAAGTACCTCTGGTAGGCAGGAGGTTATAATATCTTACCTTTAATAATCACCAAATTAAAAATTTAAAAAACCAACTTCAAACGATTTTCCCAAGATCCCCGATTTGTTTCCATCATTGGATTCCTTAAATCCTACTTTCTGAATACAAATTCTTGTAAATGAATGAAAACCGTCAAAAGCGCCATACATGTACCTATAGGCTATAAGATTTGAAGAGATCCCTCGATTTCTCCAAGATCCCGACTTCCCGACTATCAGACCCCAACTTGGTGCCAAATACACAATCACAAAAATAAATTTTAAAATCGGTTCTCTCGGAGACATCAGGTAACATACATACAACAAAAAAAATCAGTCGAATTGAGAACCTCCTCTTTTTTTGAAGTTGGTTAAAAAACCGACTTTAAAATGGATCACACTATGTGTGACATAAGTAGATGTAAATACAGATTAACTTATTGCTAAATATGTCGTGAAAAATAATCCAGTATCGTTTTCTGTTTACGTCTGCATATTATAAGCACACGGGAATATAAAACAATGTCAACATTATTAAGCTGCCGACATGAGACAAGCCTTGACCCATGGGACGAAAGCTGACAGAAGGTTAATGAAGTAAACATGGCGTATTTCCGCTTAATTTGATCGTATATCATGTTATTCGTGTATTATACGACCCTTGGCTTCGCACGGGTATAGTACTGATACAGAAACTTTCAATTTCAACGAATCAATCTATTAAAAAAATAGTACTCGTAGATTGTGTCACAAGTGATCAAAATGGTATATTTCCAGCGTGAGCGTGTATTGAATCCTGAATGGAGCGACGGATTCCACAATTGAATCCCGACCGTAGGGAGAGATTCTAAAGTAGAATCCTGAGCGTAATGAAGAATTCAAGCGTTATCGGCCAAGACGAAATAATTTTGATACCGTGTGACACAATACTGCTTTTCACACCACCTATGAGAACAATAAAAGATATATCACATATTTAATATTTATGCAAATAATCGATTCTGAAGAAATTTTTATCAATTATGAACGTACTGCTTATTTTCATATTTCATTGTAATTTTTTAGGCTAGCAATAGAAAGTCCTTGAACAGAAAAAAGCCAATTTGATCCCTCCTAGCAGGGAAGAAAAGACCCGTATTCGACTAGGTGGTGTGAAAAATCTGTTGCGTACTTCTGAAGATGAATTATAAGCATTCATGTCAACCTTCGTAGCTTAGTAAAGTTGGTAGTGACTTTCTTAGTGACGTTGGAGGTTCCGGGTTCAAATCCTAGCAATGGCATTATTAGTGTGTAATTATATTTATCAAACATAAGTATTTGTTCCTGTTGTAATATGTATCCAAATAATCTAAGAATAATGTTTCAATTGTACTACTAACGCCATCTTTTAATTCTTATTAGTTTTTGTTGTCTGTGGTAAATTGTCATCCTATGGACATTGGTAAAAAAATAAAATTAGTCTTGTTCGAACCGCCGTTTGTTTTATTAAAGTTCCTTGGTTGTGGCTGTCTTTGTATATACGTACCTATAACATAAATATTATATATTATGTCGTCGCTTGGTACTCACATCATAAACTTTAATTGGGCTTATCGTGGGACTAAGTCGATTTGTGTAATATGTCCCAAGATAATTATTTAATCGTTGGGAGACACAGCGGGATGCGACTTTATTTTGTCACATCACATCACATCACATCACATCACATCACATCACATCACATCATCTGCCTAAATCAGTCCACGGCTGGACAAAGGCCTCTCCTGTTGCTTATGCGTTTGGACGCAATAGTCATAGTCGCCACGCATACCTACGTATTCAAAAATTGCAAATGAGTTCTGTCTTTCATGAGAAAAATGTATTGGGGCCATAAAAGTAAAACTATTTTCGATGCTTTTGTGAATATTATGCAAAATTTATGATGGTTATAAATAAATAAATAATATTTAAATCTTTTTAGTAACTGTTTGATATCCCTGGGTTGAAAACATCCTTAAAAATATAGAATTTCAAAAGAGAAAAAAACACACAAAAAAAGTGAAATAGTTATTTATTACTGTTCACATTAATCATGTTTGATGCAATGGTGCAAAGTTTATGCAAAATGGCTAAGTATGTTTAAAATTGTATTGTATAAAGTACCTACTTAAAATGACAGATTCGAACGAATAGTCACGTGACCATAATGCATGGAAATTATCGTAAACTATTGCAGAATGGAATCTTGGCTAGCCTTGTTGGGTATTTCTCAGAGCTTAAATGGACATCTCATTCATCTGGTCACGTTTTTTTGGAAGTGGCTACATCTTTTGGTATAATTTTCGGTCGTCAGATACAGCACCCATTTCTCTATAAGACAACCAAAGCCAACCTCAAATCATTCAGCCACTTCCAAAAAAACGTGACCAGATGAATGAGATGTCCGTTTACACTCTGAGAAATGCCCTGTTGTACCTTGATGCGACATTTGTCCCTAATCAAGAATTAGGAAATAGCTAAAATAGTTACCGCTTACTGATATTATATTTGTTCCTGCGAAAAATCGGTCCACATGTTTACCTGTTAATTAATGCATTATTTAGATTTTAGATTTTGAAGCGGTGGTGGCTCAGTGGTTTAGATGTTGGACTTTCAATCCGGAGGTCGTGGGTTCAAATCCTGGCTCGTATCAATGAGTTTTTCCGAAACTTATGTACAGAATATAAGATGATATTTACCATTAGCTTTCGGCGAAGGAAATCATCGTGAGGAAACCTGCATACATCCCCGAAGATATTCAGAGGTGTATATGAAGTTCCCAACCCTCTTAGGGCCAGCGTGGGGACTATAGCCCAATCCCTCTCATATATGAGAGGAGGCCTATGCCCAGCAGTGGGACAAATTATATAGGCTAAATATTGTGTAGATTTTAGACTATTGATAATAAAGTAGTGAAGTATTTAATATTTTTTTCGGTTACTTTACAGAGTTCGTGGTCTGCGGATGACTATAAAGTGTTCGAAACGTCGGAATGAAGTTAAAATTAGTTAACATACGCGAGTTTATCCGTTTTCATAGTTTTATTAGTGAAGTATTGTTAGTATCATCGCGTAAGTAAAGCTCTTTTACAGAGTGTATGCTTATATTACGACAAAGCTTTATTGCGGGGAGCTCAGAGCGATTCCCTGTTGGCAGCAAATGAACTTTCCTAAATTGTGTCATACTAAAGCTTGGCTGGCATGCGAGCCCACCCTTACCAAAGGTTTGGATAAAGTCGTGACATTGACGCAACAATTATTTTTTATCTTAAATCATTTATTTATCAACCAATAGAATCAATAACAAGTCTCAAATCCACAGCGCAGGCTTCGTCAAGTGGGAACAAAAAATTTATAATATTTTTTAATATTTATTTATACGTGGGTAGGTCTCACAAGGTGGACTGATGACTTTTTTATATTTATTTATTACACAATAAGGATACAAACAGGTATTGTACATGAACATAGCTCCACAAAACTATTGCATATAGTTTGAATGTGAAGGCACTTCAGTTTCAACCTAATAATAATATTTTAGCCTATATAATGTCCCACTGCTGGGCACAGGCCTCCTCTCATATATGAGAGGGATTGGGCTATAGTCCCCACGTCGGCCCTGAGCGGGTTGGGAACTTCACATACACCTTTGAACTTCTTCGCGGATGTATGCAGGTTTCCCCACGATGTCTTCCTTCACCGAAAGCAACCTATTATAAACAAATAATACTTATACAAATCTACATTTTCCGTTCAGTTATCTGTATTACTTCGGCGTCCCATAAAGTCTCTTGAAGTTTACTTGGTGAAGGTTCCAGAAGTGGGCTGGATGCAAGTGGCGCTGAACTGGCAATCTTTGGGGGACATACACAGAAGTGAACTTCCTTCGGATGGTATGAAGATGATGATGAAGATGATTTATATCTTTGACCACGGGTCTGGACGGTCTTTGGTAGGCATACGTGATCGGTATATGGTACCAATACGCAAAGTCCAGGGAGAAAATTGCTGTGCAAACTTACAATTAATTATATCCTGACGTTTCGGGCATGACCCGTGGTCGCAGGCAGACTCGTGATTAAAACCTGTTTGTCTTTAAAGTATGAATGATAATCGTGAAAGTTTAAATCAATGGAGCATTCCATGAAAACATCTACTTTTTGTCGCTTACGACTCACTATGGTAGCTACCCTAATAAAATATGCTAGCTGCTAGGAAACACTGTTAATCTTAAAGCCTTGATATGTTATTATTATGCCGTAACTCAGCTTACTAATTTAATTTCTCAAAAGTATTGAAAAGACAGTGTCGCTTACGACATGATTTCATGGAATGCTCCCAATATATAATTGCTGTGGTTGTAGGTACAGTTAATGTAAGTCACTCGTAGGCATAGCAATAATAAATACCCCTGAATCGGTTCCAGCAGGCATCATAGCTATGTTAGTACGATTATTTCCACAGTGTGCCTGCAGATGTTCCGCAATTCTTTAGACCGTGTTGTGAAGGTAATAAGACATTTTACACCACCCTAACTATTCCCATAGGGTTAGAGCTGATTTTAGAATGAGTCGACAGTGACTCTTTATTCCTTTAGGAAATAATGTCCACTAATTTTATTGATAACATATATGCCAACGACGGTAAACTGATTCAAACAAATGCATCTCTGTCGCATACTCGCATCAACTTCACTATAATAGCGAGATAGCACTATTATTGTCTACTAGCACTATAACTCCTGGTAAGAGTAATGTAATGTGAAATGTCATATGAAGTTTTAGAACTTTTGGGTCCAAATCCTACAATATTTTACATGGCAAATTTTCTAATGATCTAAGTAGATTTACTGCGCTTAAAATTTATATAACAATGAAGGCAAAATAATGATAATACAAATAGTTTATACATTATACACTAAAAGTGAAACAGAACCAACATGTAATGATAGACTTCATAGTCTAGTCGGTAGCGACCCTGCTTATTAAACTGGAGGTTCCACGTTCGAATCCTAGTAAAAAGATATATTTATATTTTTATCATAGGTAAATATTTATTCCTCAGTCATGAATGTTTTCTATTCGTATAATAACTTATTATATTACATTTAATATCGTCACTCAGTACCCACAGCACACGCTTTAATTGAGCTTACCGTGGGACTAGGTCGATTTATGTATGATAGACTTATGATATTCATGGTATTTATTTTATGCAACGGTTTCTCCTTAAGAATTAAACTAGGTATAAAAGTAAGAATACCACACAATTTGGACAAAATTGCAAAACGTATTGACTATATCTAGACCAATCTACAAAAGAACTGAACGTTTGATTTCACGACTGAATTGGTCGTCAGCGCAGAATTAAACCAAATGAATGAATTAGCAATTCTCGTTCCTTTCGGAGTGATAAATGAATACTAGGCAATCTGAACTATCGATTTAAGGGTATGAATAGAACTGAAGAGTCGTACTATCCAAGGTCCCATTAGAGGTTTTTTGTCGTCAACAAACGTTAAAATGATACTGGTTTACATTACTTACCCGTGTGTTACCCGTTAACCTGCCGATAAATAGGCAGCAGTGTTTGCACTGCTGTGTTTGGGTTTAGGGGTAATATAGCCGGTGTAATTACTGGCATAGATAGAAGCAATCCATCTGAATCCTCAGGATAGGCAGCGCATAGGCGATTTTTTGATCGCTATGTCCATGGGCCTCAGTTCCTGCTTTCCATCAGGTAGGCTGAGAGCTCAGTTGTCTACCTACGTCACATAAAAAACAAACAAAATCTTAGTACCGATGCATATGTTTTCGTCTAATATACAATTTTTTTTTTATAAGTTTTACATGCAGCCTGCATCTTTGGTACAATGCCACAAGGGCCAACCTTATATACTTAGGTTAGTTAGATTTAATTTATGTATTTATAAATTGTAAAGTTTTGAAAATAAAGACCGATAAAAAAAGTTGTAAGTACTATATGTTTCTCCAAAACTGTAAAACGGATACTCATCTCAACATACAATTAATGGTTAAAAAGTAACCATCCAAGTATCAGAAAAACAAGTCGCAAAATAATGATATAGACAATATTAAATTATGTCACGTCAGAGAAGATTTGCGATGTCAGAAAACAATGTATTGTGACCTCACAACGCCTGACTGGTCCGATGAGTAATTCTTTGTATCTTGTCATAAGTATATTTTTGTTATTTTCGACTGATAACTGTTCTTCAGATAAGAAAGCAAAAATATGTAAACAAACCCAAAAACTTGCATTTCTTCATAATAACGCAATTTCAGAACACAATCTTGGTTTTATCGCTAATTTCAAATCATAAATCGTGAGTAACCATTTTTAGTTACAACTAATTAGTATTATAAATATTAGATGTCATCATAATTTCATAATTATACCAAAGAGAAACGACCAAGATCACCTAACGTCCGAGGTGGGGATCGAACCCACGAGCTCAGCTTTTGCGGCTGCACTCTTCGGTTTTCGGTGGTCGGTCTCGGTTGGGGAAAATAAAAAGTACAAATCAAAATATTTAGTTAATAAATAATTTGATTTGTATTTTCACAATACGTTTAATTAGTATTGATGTAAAAATATATTATCTGCGCACATGTTTCACGATATGGTTCACAGACGTCAAATGAATATAGAAAATCAGTTTGTTTTTTTTTGTTTTCTACTGTGCAATGCTATACTATACTATATAAAACAAAGTCGCTTTACTAAAACCTCTCTCTGGCCCTAATATGCTTTAATTTTTAAAACGACGCAACAGTTTTTGATGTAATTTTTTTCAAGAGAAAAGTTGTAGTATTAGTATTTTTTGTTCGTTTTTATATTTTATGTCGAGTAGCCGGGTCGTCAGTTTAATTATATGATGAATTATTCACTGTAGTACGCAAGAAAAAACACGAAAAATTTAAAGTCACCGTCGAAAGGAATTTGCGTTTAATGTAAAAAAATCTTGTATTCAGAACGGCTCTAATTTACATTCCACCTCATCGAATACCGCTAAACACAGACAACATAACCTAAAGACGTAGCTTTAGACAATTATTTCATTTAAACCGATGCTGCCAAAAATGCTGAGGTGCGGGCGGCGTAACATGAGCTAACTGTGTTGTGATTCGTCGTTTCAAGGTCAATGAGGTGTAAAACAAAAATGTCCGCCGGTCGCTAGTGATTTCCGAATGTCGATAAAAGTATCGATGGTTACAATGTCTATTGCTTTCACAATTCGATATTTGTCAGTGACTTAACGACAAAACCGTAAATCCATATCCGTACTAATGCATACCATAAATGCGAAAGTATGTCTGTCAGTTTACTTAGTCTACACGCTTAAGTCGCTGAACCAATTTAGACGAAATTTTGAATAGAGATTATTTAAGACCCGGGAAAGGACATACGATATTCCATTTATCATCATCATTATCATCATCATCCCCGCAGACGAAGATATATTATGATACTAGCTTATGATGCTAGCTTGAAATGAATTTTATATAAAAAAAAAAATTGTACTGTCTGCTCTGCTGTGTCTTCATCTTCACATTTAAACCGGTTTAGATGAAATTGGAATGGAGATAGTTTAAGTCCCGGGAAAGGACATAGGATAGTTATTTTATCATCATCATCCACGCAGACAAAGCTGCGGTCAAATATTAATATCACAATATATCTTTTCTGAGACAATAAATAAAAGAATTTTATAAAATATACTTTTATTTGTACAATCATTAACTCGTAGTTACAAAGTTACCAAAAAACTACCATTAAAATACGTTGTATATAAAATTCGTATATAATTCGTTTTTGTTAATTTGAAATATTCCGGTTTAAAGTGTCAAGAACATATCACACTGCTAGGAGCAGGAAACCAATCATGTGACCATTTTGTAGCATTCATCCACATTTCTTTCATGTTTGGGCATTTAGAGAAGATACACAATATTATTGAACATAATAGTATTTTTGAAAACTATACTTCTACACTTAACACTAATCCAGAATTTATTTGAGGATAATTGAATATAGTCGTAATATCTTATCGATAGTAAACAGACTGCAGGCATAGACATCACTAGTTCGGATATGGAGACTCCACCGCAGAGACTGTTGCTTGGTACGATTGAGAATAAAGATTTTAATTTATATTTAGTTACCTTATCGATAGTAAATAAACATACTCTACGGTCATCCCTAGTTCAGACGGCCTACCTGCTCGTTACGCTAGACAAGGAGGGAGTTATACTTCGTGCAAAGTATTAGAAAGAGACTTTGTAAAAAGACATCAACGAGCGCACTAGATTTTATGCTTAAACTATTTTTAATTTTAATTGAAATTTATAAAAAATAGCTCACTTGTGAAACGAAATACCATCTTTTTGCACACTAGATGTTTTTGTATTCTTGCCACACAATTTCACGCAACAGTAATGCATTTTGCATGACGTAAATCACGTTAAAACTTTCGTAATTATCTCATGAACGCCGGCCGCAGACTGAAGTTAGCAATGGAGGCGTGGCTCTAATATGGAGTGAATTCACCGTATGCATGACAGAGGGGGTCGCCCGGCTATGCTACGTCTTGAGGTTATGTTGTCTGTGCCGCTAAATCTTTTTGGTATTTAATCAACTCTTACCGCATCATTATCCTTAACATTACAATAGGGAAATTTTAGAATGATTTGTTTACAATGTGCGTAATTTCTAATGGCTATTGAAAAAGCCAGTTTTTCACTAATTTTCCGAATGCTAAAATGTCACGCTCCGTACCCAGGTTGCTAGTAACCATGCCTACGAAGCTAGAGGTTCTGGGTTTAAATCCCGGCGAGGCCATTATTTGTGTATTTAATTTTTATTTCAAATATTTGTTCCTTGGTCGTGGATGTATTTAAGTATAGGATGCGCCAGTGATAAATTCACTTTTGTCTCAACCTCCTTTGTTAAAATGCATTTATCATTGGCCCACCCTGTATGTTATACATGTCATAGCCTGGTACTAGTGATGGGTCGTTCCCGGTCATTTTCCCATGTTACTATGGGGAAAGTTTCCATTTGGGAATATTCCCGATACTGTGTCGGGATAGTTACCAGGAACGACCCTTACTACTCACATCACAAGCCTTAATTGATCTTGCCGTGGGACTAAGTCGATTTGTAAGATGTCTCAAGATATTTTTTATTTAGTGCAGTCATAGTGTACCTATTGTGATACAATACACTGCTGTAAAATTAACACGCACTGAAAAAAATGCTAAGTTGTATTTATCA
>JALPQI010011051.1:0-36645 GCA_025490895.1 Thaumatotibia leucotreta
TCCAGGGTGTAAAAACCGCCAGGGTTACCTAAATGAACAAAATAAAGACATTACGTTTCACCGGCAATTTAGTTTTGACTTGAATTTTAAGATTTCGAACCTTATTAAGGTAAAAGTAACTGAAAATCTTATTCAATATTTGTTGTCGGATACATATGTGTAGTTTTGTGATTAAACCATTTGTATTTACATTCGTAATGTAATTATAAATAGTGGGATTCAAACATTTGTATCGCATAGTGTGGTACTTAAGAGACCGATCGTGATATCGATAAATGTATTGATAGTCAACTCAAAAATGAATCGATGTTTTTAATGTCCAACAGGTTTCCACTGGACACTGAACAAAGGCTATTATGGGTCAAAAATATCAAAAAGGCAGACGACTGGTACCCTAAAGAGTATTCAAAAATATGCTCCGCACAATTTTAAGCTGTTGTTTCAGGCAAGGGTACGCGAATAGCAGTGTTTTACCCTACAATAAAACACATATTAAGCGAAACACCTTATTCGAAACCTACATTAATATTTGAGAGAGGCAATCTTGTTTACTATGACGTGACGGTTGCTGATTTGACTATACTCTACTCTTTTTACCCCCTCTATCAGTTTCCTGTTCATGCCACCAGAGTAGGGCGTGCCCGCTCCCTCGTCATTGGTTCTCAAATTTAATGTTTTATTTACACGTTTTGCAATGTTCCACCAAAACAGTGATATAATAGATAGATACACCACCGTCACAAAAACTTACACAAAGGTGAAGTGAAGTGAAAGTGCTAAGATTTGTGGTGAGTTAGTGAAAAGTAACTGTGAGAATGGAACATTGCATTTTAACCGCCAGGCAGGATTATGAAGTGTAGGTTTCGAATAAGGTGTTTCGCTTAATATGTGTTTTATTGTAGGGTAAAACACTGCTATTAAGCTTCTGCACCGTTATTCGAAACCTACATTAATATTTGAGACCTGTCTGTTATCGCCTGGTGGCAAGACACCAATGTGAATCATGTGAAAACAATTAGGTAACTGGTAAAGTTACTGTCATATTTGTGTGTGATAAGAATAAAAAGGTTCTTTTATATTATGATATATGGATTAAAACACATAATATACAATAATACTGTTTATTGAAAAACAACTTTAGCATACAATAATACTGAAAAATAAGCTTATTTCAACTTAATCTAGGCTTGTATTAAACCTGAATACATTGTTACATATGTAATTATGTATCTACAACAGAACAGACCAAACTCAATTGTAATAATTAACTGGTGGTAAGTCCAAAATGACCCAATGTAAAATTTGATTTTTCAATTATGTTGTATTGTAATGTATTATAAATAAATCAATTAAAATGTATCTATTTTTTATTGATTAGGTACCCTTTGCTCCTAATCCATAAGATCTTCTTACAATTATTTTTCAAATTGAATAATCAACGGGAGTAAAACATTCAGTTACAGCTAAGATGGGTGCTGATTGTCGAATTTCTCTACAGCAAACGTTAGAAATAGTGTTTTGTGAGAGTCAGTTATCTAGAGCTAAGATTTCATCCAACGGAAGGATTTGTACCCAATTTTTCGAAGCTACTGCAGGATGCACTAGCTACCCGGACTAGCTTGGATGCCTGCGTCATTGTCAGACTTACAAATGTCACCATACCAAATATTATAGGGTCCAAGTCCATATATTTTAAGTTTTGAGTTAAATGCAAACAAATAACTGTTTTTAATTCAATATATTAATAGGGTTTCCTGATTTTGAGTTAAATTCTAGCCTGACTGTATTTAATTCATAATTCATTTATTGTATATAACTATGTGTTACACAAGGTCTTATTGTATAATAATAGTTCACATGAACCCTGTTTGGGTATTGGTAATTTTACACATTTAACTAAACTATACATAACTAAAATTAGATTCTTGCAACGTACTCCTTTAATGTACTTAACAGAATGTAGTAAATTAAGTATTAACATTTACAAAAACGTTAATAATTTAAGAGACACAATCAGTTTTTGACCCAGAAATTGGCCAAAATATTATTGATGTATAAGATACAATACAATCGTTTTTATTAACAGATAGTAAATTAAGGTCATATACCCTATGACCTGAACAAACAACAATAAGATAGAGGCAGGTTTTGAACATTCCTAAAAGCTATTTTCATTGATAGTACCACTTTTTAAGCAATTCTACTAAGGTACCGGTATCCCGTATAGGTACGTATTTACGTTGTTTACTTTTGGAGTTTCATTGGAAATAGCCTTTCATGAATATTTTACAAGCGTATGTGACGCTAGGTTGACCTGCAAATTAGGGTCTGTTAAGGTAGCAATCGCTGATTTGTACACTTAAATTTATGGTCGAATAGGACAAGGACAAGCTTACTTTTTGATCCAGGTCAATTATTTATCTAACAAAATCGGCTGCTGAGGGTGTATTCACATTAACGACCACGAGCGACCACACGACCATAAGCACCACTTATAATAAGGGTGTTTATAAGTTTTTAACGATGATTTTCGCCAGTTAGAAAGTAATAAATTCTTTTGTTGTTGGGACCAATTTTCTATGCTTTCTGTCCATCCCCACATTTTCCTGCTTCTAGGATCGACTCCTGAGCTTGGGACGGGGGATGACCTGAGGCTGTGTCTATCAGGGCCTGATCTAGAGCAAGTATTGTGAATGGTGGGGCAAGGGCTCGATTTTTGAGATCAGTTCTCCCAAAAAACTATCAGCCACCGGGGGGCTACGATCAAGTAAATTCCTACAGCTGTATTCATTGCGTGCTAATACTTGAGGTATTTAGAACGGTGATGGGAATATCCAAGCTAGCTGGTAACGCCACGTTCGACTGAATGCATTGTGCAAAACTGGGCTTGACCATTTGCCGCGTCCAGTGATACATAATTAGGCACTTCATACGCCCTTGCCGACACGAGGTGTACTGCCGGGCTGTCCCTTTCGAAAATATTTTCACTGTTATTATGGGTAGGAGAAGGAGATTTCACTCTGAAACGACAGGCAGGCGAGACAGGCGGTCTGCTTCGCAATCGAACTTACCGGGGAGATAGTGAATTAGAAAATTAATGTTGTACTGGTCTACTAGATGAAACACCTTGTAACATAGATTCATTAGGGAGGATGACAGAGTTCCCCCTTCGTTCCTCAGGAAGGCAACTACCAACTTGTCGTCGCTTGTATTATGATGGAAGAGTTTGCTAAATAATGGCAACAACATTTTAGGGCATTTAGGATCGCGAGCATTTCTCATTGATTTGAATGGAGACTTGACTCTTCTTGTCCTATCTTCTTATTGCCCCCATCATTTTATATCCACAATTCATTTCAATTCAATTTATTTCATTGTTTATCCACAATGATAGTTCAAGCAGCGCTTCCATTAGTACATACTCGTATAGGGAATCGACAATATATGGACTGGTGAAAGAGACTCGCACCAAATGCTAACAGGGCTCTGTGATTGAAATGGCCACGGGGTACTGGAAAACGGGCAAAGTATAGGGAGCCCACAATGCTTCGAATTTCGTTTGTACAAGCGGATTTTCGCTTCAAAAACGGCATTTATTTTCAGGGCCAAGCATTTCTTTAATGGGAAGTACTTTTTGTTGGAATGAGGATACCAACAATTTTCCAGGTATTCTATGGCTCTCCGAGGGGTAAGGATAGACTTAACATGATTGACCTGCCAGCCCAAATGTTCTAGAATTCGCACCGTTTTTAAGGCTTTTCGTAATAAAGGCCGAGGTTCTGATTTGCTAGGAGAAAAACGTCTAAATTAACTAAAACTCGAAAGATGTGGGCAACCCAATTGGTCAGAAATGACCTTAAGGCAAGTAGGTCATCGGCAGCTGTTAAAAATCAGACTTTGAAACAAATTCAGACTCGCTGGCTGCGACAGGCAGATGGAAATAGGCGTTTGACAGATCTAATTTTACTAGCAAATCTGAGGGCTGAATGAACCGTGAATTTTCACCAACTTGAACTTTATGATCGGTAAGTATAGAATTAAGATTTGAATTTTGGACGTAAAGATCCGTCGCTTTTTGGGATTAGGAATATCGGTGTGACATAAACTGGGAGTGTAATATATATGCTGGTTCTAGCACGCCTGCCTCAAAATTGTTTCCTGCATTTGGCAATGCTAACGGGGGCCTTAGGTAAAACGAATTTCTAAACGATTTAATCAATTTTATTAGTGAGATTGAATATTTAATGATTCTCATCTTTCCAAAAAATAAAAATAAAAACTGACCCGCTCGAAAACTGTTGCAGTCAGAATTTCCTCTTTTGATTAAATCCCTGCGTGGGAAGTTTTGACCTAGTCGGGTAGTGTTTTTATAGGCATTGGGGCCTTGGGGTCTCGGGCCCACGCTACACTGGCGAGGCTTTCCTTGACCTTGGCTATTTGCAATTGTTCTGGATGGGCGAAAGGGATCACGCCAGCCCATTGGTAAAAAGTTATAATTGCCACGTGCAGGCAATTTTAAGAAAAGTCGAGGCTTCATAAAGTAGTTTGACTCGTCATAAATACCCTGTGTGGGCCCTTTTTGAGCATTACTACCCAGATCAGCACTTGCTTGCGCCGCAGGCTTATTTTGGGTTGGCGTTCAGACCAGCGACAAAGTTTTTGTAAGAAAGGTCCAGGCCTATTCATAAAGCAGTTACACTGGTCATAAAGGCCCTGCGTGGGCCCTTTTTAGGAATAACTACACAGATTAGCACATGCTTGCGCAGCAGGCTTATTTTGGTTTGGCGGTGAGTCCGGCCAAAAGTTTTTGTAAGACGAGTCTAGTCATATTCATAAATCAGTTAGATTGGTCATAAATACCCTGTGTTGGCTCTTTTTGAGCATTACTACATAGATTAGCACTTGCTTGCGCAGCAGGCTTATTTTGGGTTGGCGGTCAGACCGGCCGAAAAATATTTGTAATAAAGGTCTAGGTGTATTCATAAAGCAGTTAGACTGGTCATAAATGACCTGCATAGGCCCTTTTTGAGCAATAATACACATTAACACTTGCTTGCGCAGCAGGCTTATTTTGGGTTGGCGGTCAGACCGGCCAAAATTTTTGTAAGAATGGTCTAAGCATATTCATAAATCAGTTAGACTGGTCATAAATGCCCTGCGTGGGCCTTTTTTGAGCATCACGACATAGATTAGCACTTGCTTGCGCAGCAGGCTTATTTTGGGTTGGCGGTCAGACCGGCCAAAAAGTTTAGGAAATACCATCGCGTTTTTCCAATAAAAGTTATGTGAGCTCGGGGTATCTTTCTTATGGACTCTTTTGACACTTAGGCAGCGGAGGATACAATCTCGGATAAGGTCAGCGCGGTGACGACATGTTAGTTGCAATCATTACAGATATATTGATTTAAACTCTCACGATTATCACTCGTACCTATTTTAAGACCAGTATGTCGTTAAAACATCATTAGGGATCTTATAAAAAATACCCTCCATAAAAAAATCTGATTTTAATTTCTAATGCCTGAAGAGACAGCTCATCAGCAGTACGAGACCATGCTATTAATGCGTCAAAAACATAAATTCTTTAATTAGTTATTTGTCTCGAGGCCTACAAAGGCCGGTTGGGAGCAGCAAAGCTTATGTACCTCTGAATCTCGGACGCTTGTCCAGTTTTCGGAGTCAAAATGTTGAACAGAGATTATAAGGTCAACATGAGCGGGCGAGTATTTTGGAACGGATGGTTCTTCTAAAACATCGTTAAACGCAACTTTAGTGTCAAACCATTTTCTTTAAGAACAGTGGGTTCAAATTTCTTTAGCCTTATATATTTCTTTAGCCTTATATATATCTCGCCGCTCACGTTGCCCTCTAATTCATCTTCCCATTTGACTGAGAAAGGTACCTTACTCATGGATTGCAACATGTCACTAATACAGATTCTGGATACCGCTAACCTGTTTTGTTCTATGGCATCGTTACGCCGCCTTCGGCTCCCATGCCGGAGTAGGTATAGTCTCTTGAATCGGACGATGAGCTAGTGCTTGATGCACTAGATGTGTCCGACATCGTCATTTTGCAAAAACTCTGCAAAATAAAATAAGATTAATAACAAATTTTTATATTCGAACGGTAAAACCGTTAAAACTTGAAAATATATTTCACTTACAAATTCCATGAATTTGTGACTGAACCGTACGTCTCGGTAAACGAGACACCAATGACGAGGGAGCGGGCACGCCCTACTCTGGTGGCATGAACAGGAAACTGATAGAGGGGGTAAAAAGAGTAGAGTATAGTCGAATCAGCAACCGTCACGTCATAGTAAACAAGATTGCCTCTCTCAAATATTAATGTAGGTTTCGAATAACGGTGCAGAAGCTTAATAAGTGATTACATTCTGACGTACTACCCACCATATTTGGTAATCATCCAATGTTATGTCAACCAGCAAGTAAATTAAATTTAGTTTAATAATGACCCTCATGTAATACTTGTGTAGACTGATTAATTTAATTATAAAGAAGCCATCATACCAAAATTGTTAGGTATGCTTTAAGGAATGATAAGTCCATAAAACATGTTATAATGAGAGTTTTCTGAAATCACCAGGGCAGGAGCAGGTCCAGAAACTTGTCTAAATTCTATGTTTATAGTTTCTGGTTTAAATATTTTGTATGAGTTAAAAAAAATACATAAAAAAATTTAAACTTTATTTAAAAAAAAAAAAAAAACATTAACTTAGTCTTTCTTTGGGGCTAGATAATTGTGTTTCTTAGCGGGACCTTACGGCTAAGTGGCGCCAACTGGTGGCATACGTTTTAGGAAACCCTCATTATGACATTTTAATTAAAGAAAATATTTCGTTAACTTTGTGATTTTATTTTTATCCTAAAATGTAGATTTTGAAATCACGATCGAAGAAGATCGTGATTTTGAGTAGGAAATAAGGTTTATTCCTACTGTATTCGCTACCTAATTTGGTTAAAATATTATTATTGACGATAAAAGTATACGATTGAAGACTGGACATCACTAATAGTAATGACATTTTATCTAGTCAGGTTGGTAGCATTGTTCAAGAAAATGGAGTCGTTGATGGAGTTCACGACCAAGTAGAGCTACTTTATTTGTCTCTTTTTCCTTATGGAATACGTCTTGAGATGGGGTGAAGGATGACAATAGTTTGTTCATGTATGTCTTAATACACGGAATCTTCCCTATATTTTATCTGTGGGTATTCCCCTTTTGCTAGCTTTTTAACTAGTGTTTACTTAGAGTCAACAAGTTATTTGCGTATGTGTGTAAATTCATTACGGGACATAAATTAAACTAGGCATGCGATACATTAGTGTAATAATGGATTACGAGTTTTTTTTAAGTTACACTTATGACCCGACGGATTTTTTTTAAAGATTTTCGGATTAGCAATGTGATAGGTACGAACATTTGATATGGTAGTTATGACATCAGGTTTTAAAATTAGCTGTCAACGAGCGTTTAACTGTGTTTCTCTATGGTTCCTCTACATTGCTCGCCGAATTATTTCGTAGGGATAATTATGTTGCTCTAATTTTAAGTCTAGTACTTATTACGTCCTATAAATAAGCCCCGTTAAGACCTTCCCCCGTATTAGACTTGCACCCTGTATTTAATGCTCGTTGTCTAAAATGTGTATCATCAATAATCGAATGAGTTTGAGTTAGTCGGAAAGAAAATAAAAGAATATTAAAATTAATAATAACATTTATTACCTTACATATAAATTACAAATAATAATCATTGCATGGACTATGTCTACTGTTTCCTATGTCTACTAGGAATTACAAAACTATATCAGCATTGCAGGAGGAAGATCTGTGACCACACAATAATTATTTCTCACTAGAATATAGAATATCACACAAATAGCAGGTTCAGTCGCCATTATATATATCGAAGCGGCCAGGGTGCTCACAAATATCTGACCACACCTTTATTTTATGTACGTAAATTATTTTTTGTACACAAATAAACAGGTAAAAAAAATACACAACAATTCAAACAGGTACAAAGGCGAACTTATCCCTGTAAGGGATCTCTTCCAGTTAACCTTTGAGCAAAATAATGAACTATATGAATCAAGAGATAGAGAAATAAACGTGTACAGTGCGTGATTTGAAAAATATCGATGTAATTATAAATTACCTACTATGCTTAATTCCTACATATACTACACATATAGTTATAATGTAAAATACATATAGTACATATCTATAAATAAAATACTCAACCATTACACAATCGGTCGGAGAGCCACAACTTCTTCAGACCATTCTTGAGTGACGTTACAGACTGGGCCTGTCCGAGGGACAGCGGCTATTGTCATGTTGTTAGAGTGCATGTTGAGATATTTTTGAGCAACGTGGCAGCTCCGATATATCTGATGGCGACTGTAGTATCTACACTAGCAGTATCTTCAGTCATGGTTCATTGTAAACAATAATTTTGAACAATACCTCAACAAGATTTTACGTTTTGACAGTATCAGGGTGAATCAACTTTTTTCTGTCTGTTATTGCCATGATTACGGTCGCCTAAGTCACGGTGGTTTTATGCAAAATTATGCTACTTAAACTATGCCAATACGCTTGTAGTCCATGTTTGTAGGTGGCCCATTAAGGAAAGAGCTTATTAACATAAGACAAATGCATGTTTGCATAGTTTAAGTAGCATAATTTTGCATAAAACCAGCGTGACTCACGCGACCGTAACCATGGCAATAACAGACAGAAAAAAGTTGATTCACCCATCAGCATAAGTAGTAGAATAGGTCTGTCAACTATAGACTAGCCCCCTTATTGATAAATATCTCTTAACTTGGCAAGCTGAGAAGTATGATTTGTACCTTTTGGTCTTATAGACAATGATAAGACAAAAAGGACAAACGAAACTTTGGCTTGCTAAGTTAGTAATTTATCAAAAATGGGGTAGGAAGATAGCGACAACCAAGTTATAATACTACTTGCGGCTATTTACGCAAATTATTGATTTGAGATTAGTTCAAAACTATGAATCAAAATGAACCATCATCCATCCACCATTATATATATACAAAATTGTATTAATACAATAATTTTACATCACCAAACAAATATAAGGCAAAGGAAAATGATTTATGTACATACATACATTTCAGACCATGTTGTAGTGAAAATAATGAGGTCCCTAACCTTCATACATTCACAATAAAGTGTGCAATGGTACACAAATCAAGTTATTTCATTGTATGTTACATACGCAGCCCTTCCAGATACAAAGCATCAAAAATACCTATTGACTACTACTCATATTAAGACTCAGGTTTCGTACACACATTTTCGACGCTTACCCCATTATTCATAATCATCCAAATTACTTAAAAGGTATTGTTTTCCCTTTTCTGTCACTATGAAAATTATATTTTGTTAGAATGACACAAAATTAAATGGAAACGTTAGACGTTTATGAATAAGGGGGTATATCTTTTTTTAGGTCTTCCACTGTATTCCTATATAGTCAAATTATACTTCTTTAATAGCTTACACATTTGTAATGTATTTAGTGCCATATTATTATTTTAAAGCAATGTGAAAAAATTATACAACACACAATTTTTTTGAGAAATATATACAAAAACGTTAGTTCTTAAAAATAATCTTCATACAGTGACAATATTTTTACAAAGTTTAGAATTGATTAGGACAATAGGCTTGGAAGCCTAGTTCAGTTAATAGTAGATTTATTACAGTATAGGAAAACGAATTCGCATATAACATTTCAAAATGTTATTATCAGCCTGTTCATTTGACTATAACACATATGGTGATAATTTAACCCCTCTATAAATGAAATAAGAAACTCTTTTGTACAAATGGAAAACGATTAATTATTAACTGTTGGTTACATTGACAACATGTTTCAAAAACTTACAACAGTTTTCCAGTATCAGTGACATTACCATTATTTCAGATCATATAACACATGAGTGTTAGCTCATGAAAAACTCAATGTAGTACTAAAGGGAAGACATTTAGATAATCATCCTTCTCCTTTAAGTTACAAAGTCAGCAAAAATATGTGATCTCAGTCCAGATGCATACAACAATTTACGTGACATTCTGTTGCAGTAAAATCTTCACATACACACACAAATGTCAGTCCACAAGTTCACAGGCACTTCAGAGTCACTTTGTCAGTGTGATGGCATGGGCGATCTCATACTCTGATTGTATTGGAACATTCGTGCTTCTTGATCATTCTTCAACCGTTTCAGACACAAGAAGAAAGAGTGTAACCGGTCAAAGTTGCGCTTCAACTGAATAATTTACGCGCAACATCCAGTTCTTGAAGCGTATTCCAATCCAATATAATCTTGAAAGTAATTGTTAAACTGCCTGCAGTCTCCAGACATTTTGCACCTCAACAAAATAATTTACACCGAGGCGTTCAGTAAAATCATCTCTAATATACACTATCACACGTGTCAGATTGAGTCCACAAGTCCAGGCACTACTAGTACTGCCCTCGCTGGAAGCCGAGCCCGACGCCGCGCATGGTGTGGGTGGTGGCGCGCGCGACCTCGTACTGCGCTTGCATGGCTTGGAACAGTTCCTCTTGCTTCTTGATTGGGTCTACTGTCTTTTCGGGGACTTCTTGTTTCACTGCGTCTGTGGATTGAGATTTGGAAGATTAGCTATATTAGCAGTATGGACTAGCTCGCATGAGGAATACGTTCGTTCGTGCTTTAACCTCAGGCGAGGCATGTCTACACCGAACGTCTTATTCTATGTGGACACGATTATTACTGGAATTATTTAAATATGATCTTAGTTATAATTATATACTGAAAAAAAAAAATCATTACGGAACTGGCTAGTTTCCTGGATAGATGAATTAATTAATGACAGATGACGAAAAAATCGCAGAATCCGTTTCTACCTATTTTTAAGATTCTTCAACTAAACATAATAATATTATATTTAGTTGCTTTGTTTGAACGATACGCAGTTTGTTATTGCGTTGTAACTCTGCGCACATTTGCACAGTAATGAAATGAAACAAGAGATAGTACTAATTGATTGGCGAGTTTAGGGTAAAATAATGTACGGTTTGACCATACTACAAACCCTATTTATTAGAATAAGAACACTACTTTCAATCCACCTTAGTACAGTCAAGAGCAAAAGTAAGTGATCACCTTGTGCCTTATCACAATGGAATAAGGTCTATAATCGAACAAGAATGATCACTTACTTTTGCTCTTGACTGTACCATGGCCGATATCGTGAACAAGCATACGTTTCAGGATAAAAAGTAAAAAAATATGTATTAAACATGAAGCGTTTGAAACTTTTCGGTGATTATAGCCAGAAGCCTTTGAGGATTTAGTAATGGAGTCGGCTTCATATCGTTTCCCCTCTGCCAAAGACTTTGGCCAAGAATTTGTACATTGACCAAACCTGTTTATAAAAACTATTTCATTAATCGATTCTTCGCAGTCTTGTAATCGTTATGTACCCGTAAGGGCTTGTGCATAAATCACGCGAGGTCCTATAGGGGGGGAGGGGGTCCAATAAAACATCACGAAAGATCACGGTAGGGGAGGGGGGGTACAAGGAGACCTCACGTGTATTTTTTTTACGATGAATAAACTAAGAAATATTGTCAATTTCGGCTAGCGAACGTGAAAAGTTGAATGAAAAAAATACACGTGAGACAGCTAGGGGGGGGGGGGGGGGGGGGCTAGCCAAGAAACTCACCAAACATCACCATGGGGGAGGGGGGGGTCAAAAAGTAGCCAAAAAAACATCACATGATTTATGCATGAGCCCTAACAAGCTCCGTCAAAATGCCTGTATGTGCTATGTATGGATTCAAAACTCGTTCAAATACATCATGTATTTGAACAAAATTTGCGATACCATTCATATCTTGCCTTTATTTGTTTATATTACAACATTTTATTACATAAAATTGTTCAAGAAAATCAAGTACCAGGGAATCGATAGCAAAATCGGTTTCAAAAATATCGCACACAATTCGTATTTTCATTTTTGACTGATGGAGAAAGTTTGACATTTATTGTATTCTCGTATTTAAGGTTAATAAGGTCTACCCATCTTTAAATTTTGTAGGAAATATCAGACTTAGTGAATCAAGTAAGACAGAAGACTCTGCCTTGGTCTAATGTTAAGCTTATATGTAAGCCAATAAGGTTGAATATTTATTGCGCTAATTTGGAATACGTATTACGCGCGAAAATACATAGTGATGTGAACGTTACTCTTTATGACACAATGTCGAGAGTAGGTATAAAATGTCGAGATACGGACACTTGTGTTTACGTATATTAGTGTTCTCACAGTAAGTAAATAAAAACACAGTCTTATCGAATTCAATAACTTCATTTTTACAAGTGCTACTTAACGCTAGTTGGACCTATATTATAAATTGTATTTAGGTACTTACTAAAATATCACTAAGGAATATCAATATCACCGGCCTTATTGCAAAAACTTGTATGTATACGCACCTACGCACCTTGTACCTACGCACTTGTATTCAAATTGTATCCTTACGAGTGTTCACAATTAAGCCTCAGTGAGTTTTACCCCAGCTAACTAAAACTTTGTTACTACAACAAAATAAATAATACTCGTATGTACACTCGTATGGACATACTTTGTTTTCTTTCACAACCGCTAATTAATATTATTTATTAAATATTATAATTGATTTACGGATTTCGAAATGCACGTGATTGACCGAGACTTTCCTTACAGTTACAGCCTTCGTAGTCAAAGATCGCGATAAACGAAAACATAATCAATTGAAGTAGGTTAATGGCATGACATTCAGGCGGTTTTGTATTAAAATTGGTTGATTAATTAATAACTGTTACTAATTGTCTGTTTACTTTTATTTAAATACTCAAAACAACAATATATAGTACCAAGGTGCACGTCAATCTATGACGTTGAGAAAAATATATCGATACGATAATCTTCAGACACTTGAAAGCCATATTAATCGGTTCGATTACACCTACGTCGATAGTCTGAAATTGTGTCCGCATAGAAATTTTACTGTATTAGTGTGATAATTTAACTTAGTGTTGTGGTATTGTTTAAGTGTGCGTGAGTAGTAACGAGAAGAAGAAATGCATTTGTAGTTAGATCGTTTACATGTATGCTACCTCGTCCCCCTCGGAAATTGGCAGAATGTTTTGTTAGGAAAGTTATAGCGATACCGTCTCCCCATACTAAATCCTCAAAGCCAGAAGCTCTTCACAAATCGGAAGAACGTACAATTTGACGTCACATGTCGTATCAATCATAGCGAACGTCATAGCACACTTGGCTGCACGCCCGCACGCAAATAGTTACGATTCTTTTAAATAGTAATTCAAAAAGAACGAGTTATTATTTATAGTAGACAGGATAAAAATAATCGAGACTCATAAAAGAAGTCTCAATAATATTAGCTCGAAAACCGCACATGCTTCTAGAATTCACTTTTATTGAAATTTTGTGCTCAGTTTTCCAAAAAGAGCGTGATCTACAATCCAAAGGTCGCAGGTTCAACCCCATCGGAGATATTTGAACTTGAAACAAATGATTTTTCTTTAAACTGAACACGAAATCCAGGGTATTAACTAAAAGGATGTAATTTTGTGATTATGAGTTAATTGGTAGTTAAGTATGAATTAACTCCTAATTAGGTTTTTTTTGCGATTTCTTGATCGTCTCCATAGTGAAAGTTGCTCAGCCTGACCGTCGGTTAGTACCCTTAACACAAGCTTATTATGGGACTAGGCTGATTGTGTAAGAGGGTGTTTTCAAAAAAAAAACCCCGGAAACCAGATTCTTCCAGATCTAGACGTGCCTGGGCTCATTCAAAACAAACTCACGAGCTGATTCGATCTAGACAATAAAAAAAATTAAGTCCCAAGAATAAAAATTCCATAACGCACGTTTTTTGTATGAACTTACTACGAGCGTCACGTAACGGAAATTCTAATTTTGTACGAACATTTTTCACTATATTCTTTTTTTATTTTGATCGAATCAGGTCGTTGGAATGAGCTCAAACCTGCGAACATATAAAACATGGACATCTAACGCCAGCTCAAAAATGCCCCCAAAACTAACTGTTTATTTGTGCCAAGATCGAGCTGATTCGATCTAGACAATAAAAAAAATTAAGTCCCAAGAATAAAAATTCCATAACGCACGTTTTTTGTATGAACTTACTACGAGCGTCACGTAACGGAAATTCTAATTTTGTACGAACATTTTTCACTATATTCTTTTTTTATTTTGATCGAATCAGCTCGTTGGAATGAGCTCAAACCTGCGAACATATAAAACATGGACATCTAACGCCAGCTCAAAAATGCCCCCAAAACCAACTGTTTATTTGTGCCAAGATGGGCAGGACATAGCGCTTTTCTTAACACCGCGCATATTTCGGCACAACATCTTTGACATATGTTTATACAATATAGGCAATCAAAACTTTGATGGACCAATCACAGCTATTTTAAAATGGCGGTTTAAGTTTTTATAGGTTGATTTTGACATTAATTACCGTGATGCATAGAAGAGGGGGTGATAATTGACAACTAAAATTCAGGACCGTTTTTGAAAAGCAATTTAGTATGGCTTGCAGCTTCCATGTTTTATTTGTTCGTAGGCTCAAACACATCCAGATCTTGAATAATTAGGTTTTCGGTTTTTTTGGAAAACACCCAAGATTGTCGCATGTTTGTTTAATCTACATGTAAACTGACCAAGCCTGACTAAGCCGTGTGGTGACGGCGGTAAGAATACATTTGTCACCACTCCAACTCCTCCTGCGGATGTCGTAAGGCCACGGTCGTACTGCACACGCCGCACGCAGCCGACAACGTCCCGTCGCACGCAGCGGATGAATGGTGTGTTCGAGAATGCTCGGGAGTGGTCGTTTTCGCCCGCTGCGTGCGGCGTCCCCCCGCCATACATAATTCAGACGCTGCGTCCGACGGGACGTTGTCGGTTGCGTGCGGCGTGTGCAGTACGACCGTGGCCTTAGAGTCGACTAAGGGATTGAAGTGTCAATAACCATTAAGTGATAAAATATTAATGATGGGCAGCAGCGTCACCATAGTGGACACATTACTGCGATCTCCAATCCGCTTGCCCAGCAAGGCGATTATGGGCATTTACCTCCTAATGCGTCTATACGCATAGTTAACCCTTAATCGGATAATGGGAATATGTTTCCCACCTGTTTTGAATCTTGTGTTTCACTGATAAGGGCCAAAACCAATGAAATTTTGGTGTGACTCGTGTTTGATTAAGGGATAATAGGAGAGGCCTACGTCCAGCAGTGGACTGTCATAGGCTGATGATGTTGATGTTGAAACTGACCAGGGTCGCGGATGCCCATAAGCCGCATGAACTTGGAGGCCTGCTTGCCGTCCTGGTCGGCCGCGAACCTCGTGCCGGTCCAGGGTGCTGCCTTCTCCGCTTCAGATTTCTCTTCCTTCTTGTGTGCCCATAGCAGCTTGCGTTTCGCCACCTGGGGGAAAATACAAAGTATGGTTTAATATTGTTGTCGACTTCATTGATGTTTTGGTAGGGGTTTTTTGGGTAGACCGACTGTTGTTTATGGACAATATCACATATCAGGCGACCCAAAATATTTTAGTATATGTTAGTACAGTCAAAGGCATAATAAGGTGTACATAAAAATGCTCAAAATATGTCCCAGTTCACTTTAATTCTGTGTAACAAGAACAACGTAACGTATATTTGTAAGAGGATTCTTTCGAAACATATTTTTAGTACAGATGGTGCCTTTTTTAGGCTCTAGTGCGAGAAGTGTGTCATTTTACGTCAGGTCCAAAACTTCGGAGGGCCATCTGCACTAAAAAAACGTCGTACGAGACACGTGCAAAAAGGAAGTTCGTAACTCGTGTCGATTTAAACACTCCCTTCGGTCGTGTTTTAAAACATCGCCACTCATTTCTAATTTCATGTTTTTCGCACTTGTGCCGTAATGTACTATTTGCACTTGACTGTAGCCATTAAATTGGCACTGAGATACGAGCTTTCTTTCAGGTACTACTTAGTGAGTTTTGGTTGTCAACCTATGATATGCCAACGATACATTTATAACACCGCAGACAAATTTCACGTGTTTCGTGAAGAGCTGATTCGCCTTTTGAGTGTCGTTTTATTTCACGCTTATACGTTTTAATATGGCGACTTCTCATTCTCGCGTTGAAATGTAGCAGTGATTAGCAGTTGCTGCTGGCGTGGTAGGTACGACAACAGACGGCACCTTTAGGAGTTCTTGGTTAATGAACCATGTCTATCCTCACCTGGTCCAGGATCTTGTTGGAGACAGCCTGCGGGTTGTAGTAGGAGGGGAGGGGGGCGGGCTGACCGGGCTCGTGCGCCGCGGCTCGCAGCTGCTGCGCTGTGGCCATGGACCCGTCGGGCGTCTTGATTTGTAGACCTGTGGGCAGACATACATCAATCTGGATATCGGCGTGGAAACATTCCGCGACATTTGCCTAGATTTTGCCTTTCTGCGGCGTAAAATTATACGTTTCTAAGGATGCGGCTCCACTGAGGCGGAGAGGAGCGGAGATGTACAAAATTGGCCAATGAGACCGCATAACAGTATTTCGAATTTTAAATTTGAAGAATGTAATTGGTCAATTTTGTACATCTCCGCCTCAGTGGAGCCACACCCTAAGCGATGGTTCATGGAATGCTCATAGGGATACTTTACTGTTATCTAAAAAGAAATTGACATCTAGGGTATACCGGCCAAAAGCGGGTAGGCCGCCTAAAGCGGGTAGACGCTTATACATCGTTTTATGAAACAGTATTGTAAATGTGTGCGGGCACTGCACGAGCGCGGCCGCCGACGAGTTTCAACTAGTATTGACCGAGCCGTGAGATGCCGAGGACACGTGGCTGGAGGCAATACAAATTTTGTGGTGTTTTTGTTAAAATAAATCAAGGTGATTGTTGTTTGATTAGTCAAATACCTTTGCAGATTACTAGATAACAATTTAATTGTGTGATTCTGTATAGATTTAACGTTTAAATATGATCAAATGCTTTCAAGTATCTGTTCGTGTTTCAAGGTTATTTTTTGTTAACTTTAATAAGTCGTTTTAGGCAAAGTGGGCAAGGAAAAAACCTGTTGTTTATAACTTAAAGATTAATCAATCGTTTACATTTATTGTTGCTACATTTATATTGACTGTAAGGAGTCTTAAGACTGATTTTGTGATTATAATAATAATTCTACTATTTAAAGTATAAAAATATGTAAAACGTTTCTGTGTAAATTTCAAAGATTCAATAATTGTAGTACATCCAGTTTGAGGCACTCAGTTTCTTTGTGTGTCACTACAATGTTCCGTTTAGTGGCGATTTTTGTATTATATTGTTTATGCAAGAATTTTGTTATCAAATATTTGATTTAAATATAACTATAATTAGTTTTTTTTATAAAATTACCCGCTTTACCCCTTTCCAACCCGTTTTGCCCAAAGCACCAACCCGCTTTAGGCCTATGTCTGGGCAAAGCGGGTTTTAGTAGACCTTTTGCTTTTCTTCTATTGTATAAAAAATTGACGAAGAAACTACAAAAAATACGTTTTAAACTCAAGTTCAATAAATCTTCTAATAAGTGACTGTATATGTCATGTCGTTATACATAAAAATCATTGATTTTTTTGCGTTCGTTGTTAGCTTACCCGCGTTGGGCCTGCTTACCCTACAACTATTTATCGCAGCGAATAGGTGCACAGTTAAACATAAGATTACGGAATCTGGAATACGACATTTTTTGAGTTTAAACGAATGACGATTAATATAATTGCTGCTGCATGGCAAATGGCAATAGCTGGTGGCTTTTACTGACAATACTAACCCAACAACATCATGAATCAACACAAACAAGGTCATATAACATATTTTAGATACACTGATTATTAATTATATATTCCGATTACAAACACCACAAAAGAAACTGGCTAATGTTCCATGTCAACAAAACCATTACTAAATTATTGAACAAGTTACGAAAACACATGTCAACCGTCAACACACATTAAACCTGTAAATAAACATACAATAATCTATTAATCTGACTTCTGTAGCATAATACATATTTTGACAGCCGTGACGTTTGTAGGGCTGTCCCGCGGACCGGCCTGTACACCGAGCGACTAGTGCTGGGACAGAGTCCCGGCGTCCACGATCCGTGTACAGGCAGCTCCGCACAACCACCCATTAGTATCCACATTTCCTATATTTTTGTATTGTATTCTGGCCATTTTTCCGCAACTTGACATCATGCCAATTTTGCGTGGTCCCAACGCTGGCCCAGTACTTGTTGGAGACTTCACAATCTTCACATACACCCTTGAATTTCTTCTCAGATGTATGAAGTTCAGATGTTTTCTTTCGCCGTGAAGCACTTGTGAATATCAAATGATTCCACTTTTCCTGTGTAATAATTCCTACGAACAAATAAAACATAGAATCCGCACGCTATACTAAATTGGCTCACAAAAACGGTCCGGAAATTTCGTTGACATGTGTCACCCCTTGTCAAAAGTGTAAAACTTACGGCTATTTAAAAATACTTGTGATTGGTCCATCCTTTTACACTTGCGTTTTTGTCAAAGATGTGGCACCGACATATACGCGGTGTTAAGAAAAGCGGTATGTCCTGCTCAATTTCACAAAGGTTTTTGTGGGAATTTTTGAGATGGCGTTAAACGTCCACGTTATATATGGTCGCAGAATAATGCTATTCCTTTAATATTTTTGACATTTGATTTTTACTTGTATGACATGTAAAATTATTTCTAATTTTATCAATAAAAATCTCGTTCTCATTCTCATTCATTCTCATTTCAAGCAGGTAACGAGAGCTTGCAACTGGTGACTGCCTGGATCATCTTTTCTTCTTCTGTACTGTTAGATGTAAATTATTTTCTTGACGTCACGATCGTGTAGAATGTAAGGCAGTCCCGCGGACCGGCCTGTACACCGAGCGACTAATGCCGGGACTGGGATCCCGGCGTCCACGATCCGTGTACAGGCAGCTCCGCACAACTACCCATTATCCACCTTTAGTTAATTTTCATCATTGTTTTCTAATGTGATGCATAGTGTGCATACATTGCACCATGCACGTTAAAAAACAGACGCTTGCGAATTCGGCCTGCGTCTGAATCATCGTCTTTGGACTTTTCTCAAAGTTTTTTCAATATACGTGATCTAAATGTACAAACTTTTTGATGCTCATTTACTCCCTCTCTTCAGTCATCTATATCTTCGGGTTAAAGAATATTTATTTCTCAAAAGAAATGTTACATTTCACTTATTGAGAAAAAGTAGACAAAACTGGTTTTTCTTCTGAGCTTTTTTCTCTGTATCTTCGTTTTTGGTCCCCACGTTTTAATATTTTCTTGATTTTCCTGGACAGTGCAGAGTGTAAGGTGGTCCCGCGGACCGGCCTGTACACCGAGCGACTAATGCCGGGACTGGGATCCCGGCGTCCACGATCCGTGTACAGGCAGCTCCGCACAACTACCTTTTTTTGATGTTTATACTATTTAGGTCTGATCCTGTTCTATACTTGAAATGTCATCAAGTGCATCCATTATAAGAAAATAAATAAACATGATTAGAAATACGTTATTACAATTTGTTCCTCGCGAGCACATACAATCGATTATACATGTTATTTATTCAGATTCCTTAGTTTCTTCTCAAGTCATTATTTGTAACTTTGCCGATAGTAAGGTTTTGCGTGGCACCCTTAGAATAAGAAACTTTTTCTTTTATTCTCGAGTATTTGTCGCAATAAATTGTTTTCTTGATATCACCATGAAGAATGTAAGGAAGTCCCGCGGACCGGCCTGTACACCGAGCGACTAGTGCTGGGACATAATCCCGGCGTCCACGATCCGTGTACAGGCAGCTCCGCACAACTACCCATTATTCACTTTTAGTTCCTTTTCATCATTTTTTTCTAAGCTGGTGCATAGTGTTACCTTGAAAAAAAAAAGGCGACCGAATCATCGTCTTTGGGACATAATCCCAGCGGCGTCTACGATCCGTCAACAGGCAGGCAGGTCCACACAACTGCCTGTAACGACGCCAGTAGCAATACACTGCTCATTTTGCGTAATTTTCCAGAACCGTGTAGAATATAAGGTGGTCCCGCGAACCGGCCTGTTCACCGATCGGCTAGTGCTGGGACTAGAGCCCCAGCGTCCACGATCCGTGTACAGGCAGGTTCCCACAACGACCCGATTATCTTGTCTATGATATTGTGAAATGTAGACTTGTTTTTGTTACATAAATAAAAACTCGATTGACTTTTAATTTTCCTTTCAGATATCCATAATCGCTTAAAGGAACAAACAAACATGGATATCGAAAAATGCAGTTCTTTCCTCATCAGGATCAGGACCATGCAGACAACCACAGAAGTGGTCTTTTCAGGTATTCTTCGAGAAATAAAAGTTTTCTAGGTGGTCCCGCGGACCGGCCTGTACACCGAGCGACTAGTGCTGGGCAGGGATCGGAACCGGTTTCAAAATACCGGTTAATATTGTTCGTAAACAGTTTAAATTTCTGTTCTGTCATTAACCGATAATTAGCAATAACGTTTTCATAAAGAACGAATCAATTTCGGTTACCGATATTTATGAAGAACAGAATTTATTTCGTTCCGTGAAACTTTATTGAACTGGTTAATAAGTGTCAAGTTTGTCAATTAATTTATTTGTCTATAACAGCCACTTCAACCAGCAATACACTGATATCGCATGTTAAGACTCACCTTTTTATTGTGATTAAGTCATAAATCGGTATGTCAGACATTGACATTGTCAATTATGTAATTTTCAAAAGTATGTATGTGTAATATGTGAAATGTTTCAGAAATTGCCCATCGCTAAATACAATACAATACTTTGTGCAATGCTGACAGTCAGCACCCTATTAGGCTAATAGGGTGCTAATAGTATTAGCGTTATTTCGGCACCAGTCACAGTTCTAGCGAGCCTGGGGTCCGCTTGGCAACCTAATCTTATGATTTAACGTAGCACTATTTTTTGTGGAAACGCCTTATTGAGATTAGAGACCGGTTTTCTCACGACGTTTTCCTTCACCATAAAGCTAGTTCTGAATATCAAATGACATTTCGTACATAAGTTCCAAAATACTCATTGGTCAAACTGAGGTTTGAACCCAGAATCTTCCAGATTGAAAGACCAACGTCTGCTACCTACTACGACTAGTAGGTCACAACCGTTTACGGAATTACACAATGCTGAAAGTAAAAACATTTAAAACACTATCTCGGACACAAACTGTCGAATAACTTTTTTTTTCTGGTTGATACATAGGTAAGGAAATAATTTAATTCTCTATTTTAAAGCTAGTTTGGTCTCTGTACGTGAAAAATCATAAAGCGGGTCAATAACACCCAATGACCTTTAAAGAAAGACCTTAGAAGCTTCGGTAGCCTAGTCGTTCAAGCACTCGACTTTCAAACAGGCGGTGGTCGGTTCGATCACCGTCCGTACCACTGAGTTTTTAGTAGTATGGAATGTCATTTGATATTTATCGATAGCTTTTCGGTGAGGAAAAACATCATGAGGAAACCTGCATACCTACATCTGAGAAGAAATTCAAAAGGTGTATGTGAAGCCTCCAATCCGCACTGGGCCCGCGTGGAGACTTGCCCATACCCTCTTATGAGAGGAGGCCTGTGCTCAGCAGTGGGACGTACATAGGCTGATGATGATGATGATGACCTTTAAAGTAAAGTGTCCAATGCATATTAATGAATTCTTAAAACGATTTTTCTCGGTATCTAAATTATAAAACGCAAATATGGAAAAAGTTTGCCTACTACGACGATCGAACCCGGTACCTCCATATTCCTAGTCAAAACTCAGAGCCATCGTTGTATCTCTGACATTGACATCTCTGACGTAGAAACCGGTTAATTTCGTTCAACAAAAACAAAACCTGCTGAAGAACAGTTCTCTCATATTAACCGTTTAAAAACCGGTAACCGAAAACGAGAACACTATTATTTCGGTTTGACGTCTAGAGGCAAAACCGGTTTGGTTGAAAATACCGGTATCCGATCCCTGGTGCTGGGACATAATCCCGGCGTCAACGATCCGTGTATAGGCAGCTCCGCACAACTGCCCATTATACACTTGCATTTTAGTTTCCATAATGCCTTGTTTCTTTCCTGATTGTACACCATGAGTACCATCACATCCTGGACCCGGATCGTCGAAACCTGAGAACTACTTGACACATATCGTAGGCATATCATAAGTAACATTTTCTTTCTTTTCCAGTATTTGTCCCAGCAAATTGTTTTCTTGATATCACCATGAAGACTGTAAGGCAGTCCCGCGGACCGGCCTGTACACCGAGCGACTAATGCCGGGACTGGAATCCCGGCGTCCACGATCCGTGTACAGGCAGCTCCGCACAACTACCCATTATCCACTTTCTGTTACTTTTCATGTTTTTTTCTATGCTGGTGTAAAGAATAGAATAGTTTTTCGAATATCACATTACAAGCATGGATGGAATATGGAATGGAATATAAAGGTATACAGTGTGCATACCTTGCACCATGCATGTTAAAAAACAGACGCTAGCAAATTCTGCCTGCATCTGACTCATCTTCTTCGGCTATTTCTCAGTTTTTATCAATATCAAAGACGTGATCTACTTTTTGATGCTCATTTATACCCGATCTTCATTTAGAGAAAAATTGTTGGTCCCCATGTTTTCATATTTTCTTGATTTTCCTGGACAGTGCAGGGTGTAAGGTGGTCCCGCGGACCGGCCTGTACACCGAGCGACTAGTGCTGGGACATAATCCCGGCGTCCACGATCCGTGTACAGGCAGCTCCGCACAACTACCCATTTTACTACTACTTTTAGTTACTTTTCATAAAGTCTTTCTAAGTTTCCACCATGCACGTTGAAAAACAGACGCTTGTAATTTCTGCTTCCGAATCATCGCCTTTGGGCATTTCTAAAGGTTTTAATCTATATCGAAGACATGACTTAAAAGTACAAACTTTTTGATGCTCATTTATTCTCTTCAATCATATGTATCCTTAGAAACAAATTGTTTGTCTCCATGTTTTCATATTTTCTTGTTTTTGCTGGACAGCGACGAGTGTAAGGTTGTCCCGCGGACCGGCCTGTACACCGAGCGACTAATGCCGGGACTGGAACCCCGGCGTCCACGATCCGTGTACAGGCAGCTCCGCACAACTACCTAATCTGGTGCATAATGTGCATACATTGCACCCGGTGTGCCTCAGCCTTTAGATAATCACTTTATACCGTTGGCATCGGATATGGCACCCTTAGAATAAGTAACAATGTAAGTTTTTTCTTCAGTATTTTATTTTCTTGTCACCATGAAGATTTCAAGGTGGTCCCGCGGACCGGCCTGTACACAGAGCGGCTGGACGAGGGCGGAGCCCTACGAACGATCCGGGTACAGGCAGCTCCGAGCAACCATCTCTCTTAAGTCGGTCGTCAATGGGCAAATTCTGACAGAGGAAGATAAAATTCCCTGCTTTAGACTAGATGCTAGGATAAAAGCCAGTAAAACATAGATATTATGCTGTATAACACAATATTTGAAAGCACACGAAACAAACAACTCCATATTCTACTTACATTCATGAACAATTCAAATTAGATTGCAACAATTATGTCCATTGTAATGTACAATACAATGTACAATATGTACATAGTTGTTGGCATAGTACTTAGGCCGTGGTCGCTTTCATCCGCCGCCCGCGGCGTCCGAATGGTGTGTTCGGGACTGCTCGAGAGTGATCGTTTTCGAAAACGACCACTAAATAATAGTACATTACATCAGAGGGCGGGAAAATGAGGATTTGCGGTCGTTGGTATATAGGATAGGTAACGAGGCCGGGAATCCGTTTTCACGCCGAGGCATGTATAGTGTTTTTCTCAAACATACAAAGAAATACAAAAAAATGACAATGTTGTTGAAATTAAAAAAAAAAGTTACTTTACAGGCCTAGGCCTGGAAAGTGTTATGAAATTCCATTTCCATCCCAGCGAGTTACTGCGCCCTAAAAGCTATACTTCCGAATCTATTTAAAGGAACGCAAAGACAATATTTCATTGCATGTTTGAGAAAAAGTATAATCTGGCCACTTAGTGCCATTGTTAGACTTACCCATTTTCTCCATGACGTCGAGTTTTCTGTTGACCTTGAAAGAGGACGGTTTGTAGTCGCCGTCGCTGCGGCGTTCGCTGTAGCCGGAACCGCTGTACAAACAATTACTTTCTTAATTTTGTTGAATTATACTATAGATAGGCAGCGATATGATTAACATCTTTTTATTAAAAAATAGTACATATTAACTAGTGCGGGAAAACTTTTTTTCGGCGAGGGTGAAAGTTGGAGCCCGAGTGAGAAGAGGGCGACAATCACCCGAGTTAAAAAAAGTTTTTGCACGTGTAAGGGACGAATTTTTTCATAACAAGTGCGTCAAAAAGAGAAATTACCGCGCGCGAAGCGTGCGCTAAGTTCGTTTTTGAGCACTAGTTAGGAAAAAAATATATTTGTGTTACTTAATCACCTTTTTTTGCTGATGTTTTTCTGTCACATTACCCAGAAGACAACAGTTGCATAATTTGCTAGAAAAAAGTATCCTGCACGATCTACTATCATGATTAGTGGGGTGATCCACTTTGGAACTTTACTGTCAAAAAATCCAGTTTTGTAAATTTTAATGTTCCAAAACTGTGATTTTAAGGGTGAACGTAACCCAAGCAACCAGTGACGTAAAAATATTTATTGGCGTTGAAAATGTCGGAAAAAATCAAATATTTTTTTCGGGAATGTATGAAAATTATTTATTTTTCCGTTTATTTCGGGTTTATACAGAAATAATCAATGTCACTGTCACTCCTTGCCATCTGTTTCAATTAACTTTTCCTCGGTGACATCGCGTTCTCCTGGTATAAGTGAAAATTAGACCTAATTCACATTGGTTTAGAGATGAAAATTAAAGTAGGAAATTTTATTGATTTTCCCAAAAAATCCGAAAAAAACGAGCTGTTTATAGCCACTCACTTGCTTCGTGTAGCTTTTGTTACATGTCATCACCATACCCCGTTATCAGTGTTGCAGATTCATTGAAAACGCTAGGGTTGGCACTTTACATGTAAATTTTACCTACGTACCTATATAATATGACATATGGTATTTGAAATTGTTAACAAAATAAAACCTCATGTCACCCCGTAATAAAAAAAAGGTTATATTCCTTTTTTTGGTCTATAATATGTGACAGCTTAATTTATTTGTCAAAATTGATTTATGCCATAATGCAATTCGTTATCTTAATATATAGTTAAAATCATGTATTTCCTCATTGACCACGCATAATTTTCCGGGTTTAAGCTGTAGATGGTGAAATTAGAAGTAACCCGAATGCGACGCGGAAATGGTTCGTGAATATTGTAACTTGTACAAATAACAGTGTATAAATAAGTTTAAAAAATGTACCTACATACTTACAGTATTAATTTTTCGAATAAGTACTTAGTTAAGCATTTTCGATAATCATCATCATCATCACCATCAGCCAATTCGATAATAGTTTTTTTTTTAAATAAAATGTTCGGGTTTTTCTGTTACTGATAAAAATAAGATACATTTGTGCCAATGCACCATAAATTTTAAAGTAAGAGGCCTTCGATTCATATTAACCCTTAACCAGGTTGAGATCTTATAGCGACCACTTAGCAAAAGATTTTTTCCTGACGAGCAAAACGCTTGTAGCGGCCAGTAAATGTCATTGACGTATAGTCTATAAACTGACAGATTTCTGAACGCACCCAAAATCGATGTGTCAGAACAAATTTCTTTGTCGTTTTAGTTGTCAACTTCAAAAACCGAAAAAGTGGCAGATTTTGTGTGTTGCTCCAGATAAATATTTTTAATTAAAATTTTTGCTCTTAAAGTTTGTGGGCCCTATATTACCTCTGCCCGTTTCGGTTTGGTACAAGTGGTTTGTATGTGACCACTGCCTGGCTGGGCATTTATGTGAAATTTAAGGGTAAGTTCAATATTGTACACTATGTAGGTCTACCCACTAAACATCTCAAGCCTTACTGTAAGTATATGATTATAAGTTCATTTTGAAGCGGATTTTGCTAAATGGTGTTTGAATATAAAAATAAATATCCTTTTTTCTTACTTTTATTGTGGTCTTATTGTGTCCATAATTACATGTAAAAACATAACAACTACCCCTTAAAACTTCAATGTAACGCCAGCAGGGCAGTGGCCACATACGGAACACGTAGGCCTCCTGGTGACGAGCACAGGGCGTATATTGACCACTGGGTTTTTTTTTTTGGAAATAATGTTTCTAAAAAAAAAACAAGAAATTAGTTTTTTACTGACGCTATTATCTACCGAAATCAGGATACGAAAGTGAAAAAATCGCCAGGCCTGTTTAAGGGTTAAAATATGTTGACATATACAATTATGACGATTGTTGGGATGAAGTCGTTAAAGTGTTTACAAAATAGTGTGAAAATGAATGGACAAATAGGGAAATCAGCTGCCCATGCAATAGCCAAACATCACAATTATTAAGAAAAATGCTAATGAAAATATCACCTCAAAAAATGGAACCTTTTGTGACAACCCTATGACTCAGTTTCAGAGAGAGGGCGCTGGCGGAGAGAGGGCGCTGGCGTCGCGCCGCCATGACGTTCAAGAAATACACTCGCGATTTTATAAGATTTAAAAATAGTTAAAAGTGATAGAAGTGCCGTATTATGCGATAATTTTATAGACAATGAACACAGTGACGAAAAAAACTAAAAAACACAGTGCAAAAGTAATAAACATTTTTGCTATGGACAAAATAGTGAAAACAAAAGACTATAACGGTAAATTTCAAAGTTCCAACTTCCAACTGAGCTGAACGTGAACGCCAGCAAATCCAGCAGCCAACAATAAACTTAGTGCATAGTGAATTTGACTATAATAGTGTGTGTTTTTTGGTATCTACCAGTTGAAGTGCAAAAACTTAAAGACAAAGTGAACAACAGTGACTTTTTTATACCCACTACCCCACACATGCTAAACATCCAAATCCCGACGAAATTAGAGACTGGAATTTTATTGTGACATAAATAATAATTAAAAACTACAAAAAATTGGAATAATAATTTGATAATCTTAGACATTAAAATAATTAAAACAAAATACTGATACTAAAATAATTAAAGAAAATAATTAGTCAAGTGCAACACAACGCCATCTATCAACTACTACTAGTCATACAACCACATCCCGCTCCTGGCTCTATGTCGACGTCTATAGAACACTACGGAAACACTCACCCGGCAGCGCCACCTATCGTACTTGTCAGAAATTAATCAATAACTGCTTCACGGCAGCTCGTACGGTAAAACAGTCAAATTGAATCGTACCAGACAGCGCCACCCGCTACGAACTAAGTTACTCTGTCGGTACAGCAGAGCAAAGCCAAGGTAAACAAACATACTGTCAATCATGGAGGAAATGAGATATTTATTAAAATCTATTCAAGAACAGCAGCTAAAACAAAGCGAAGAAATTAGTGGCCTGGGAGAAACGGTTGCACAAAAAGTGACAGAAAGACTTGACAAAAGACTCGCCTTCATCGAACAAAAACAATCGGACCTGGAAAACAAGATCGAACTACAAGATAACCAAATTGAAAAATTAGAACGTCGACTAAGACAGAGAAACATCGTTTTGTTTGGATTGGAAGAGAAGGAAAGAAGTTATTTTGACTTAGAAAAAAACGTACTTCAACTTATTAACTACACGATGAGAGTGGAATGTTACGAAATAGACCTAGAAGCGGTAAGAAGAGTTGGCAAAAAGGGAAACAAAGTTAGGCCTGTTATCGTGACATTCACAACGCTTGGTAGAAAAATACATGTCCTGCGGAATAAGAAAAAATTAGAAGGAACAAAATGTTACATAAAAGAAGATTACACCGAAAAAGTGCTAGAAAAGAGAAAAATTCTTCAGGAAGAGGCAAAGACAGAACGGGACAAGGGCAACAAGGTTATAATTAGGCAAGACAGGCTTATCATATTAAAAAACAAGGAGAAACCGTACCACGATAAAGTAAAGCACAAAAACGACACCGATGATAATTTCCACAATAGAGAGAAGCACACAAACAACATTGAACATGACAGAGAGAAGCTCACAAATGACACAGACTGTAACCAGAAGAAAAGAAATATTAACTCAATATACTCACCCCCACATCAGACTGCAGACAAGGAAAACACTCCCCCAACACCAATATTAAACCCACAGGCCACCAAGCGAAATAAATATACAATTGCAGACTATATGACGGCTCCAGTCAGTTCTACAGCCAGCACAACCAACGCATCACCAGTGGGAAGATCACCTACATCAGTGCAAAGACTAAATTCAATAGTGCAAACAAAAAATCCACCAGTGTATACACCAACAACGCCAGTGCATCAAAATGACAGCATTCCAAAAAATGTATGACGAGAACCCCTCTTCGCCTCCCACCACGGTTGGTCACCGAGGGAGCGCTAGACCACCACCCTCCAAGGACACATACTCAACCACCACAACCTATCAACTTACTAGGTAAGACTAGCATAACACCTACTATGCCAGAAATTAGAAGTAACCAGCAGAATAGACTATACATAGGCACATACAATGTCAGGACACTTCGAACATATGAACGACTACTGGAGCTTTCTGAAGCTCTAGAACTAATAAAATATGATATTATTGGTCTCTCAGAAGTGAGAAGACTCGGAACAGAAATTGAGGAACATAGGAATTTTATTCTATGCTACACTGGCCAGACACAAGGACTTCATGGAGTAGGATTCATAATAAAAAAATATTTGAAACAAAGTATAGTGAGCTTTCAAGGTCTATCAGAAAGGGTTGCCCTATTAAAAATGTTGATTAACAATCTTCATCTTTCAATTATTCAGGTGTACGCCCCAACTGAAAAAGCAACAGATGAACAAGTGAACAACTTCTATGCAACGGTAGAAGAAGCATACCAACTGGCAGACAAACAAGTCATCATAATGGGCGATTTCAATGCCAAGATTGGACAACCAAAACCAGAGGAGTACCTAGTCACGGGCAGCCATGGCTATGGCTCTCGAAACCAGCGAGGCGAACAACTGATCGACTACTGCCACCAGAATAATTTAGCCATCATGAACACATATTTTAAGAAAAAATCTACAAGAAAATGGACATGGATCTCGCCGGACGGTAACACAAAAAATGAAGTTGATTATATCCTTACAAACCACAGACAAAGCATAACTAACATCGAAATTATAAATAAAATTAATTTTTCATCAGACCATAGACTTGTGAGGGCAACATGCCTACTTAAACAGTCAAAGAAAAGCAGACATAACTTTAGTAACAATACCAGAAAAAGTCTACAATCAGAAGCGGAAAAGGACGACTTCTTGCATTTCCTTACAGAACAACGACAACCTCTTATGGCTATGTCACCTGATGACCCAGTACAAGTATATCATGACAAGCTTATTGAATGCATCCAGACATGCTTAAAACAGTCGCATAAAAATAACAACACCCAACCCAAAAGCTTGCTATCCGAGGACACTAGGAAATTGATAATTGAAAGGTCCAAACTTCAAACTATAAAACCAAAAACTAAAGAGATCCGTGCTAAACTGAGCTACCTTTATAAAAAGGTAAGTAAAAATATAAAAGAAGATTATAAAAAATACAGGGAGTCAAAAATAGAAAGTCATCTCTATGCTGCTGGGAGTGTGAAGAAAGCCTACAAAGAACTGAGAACTCATAAAAGCTGGATCCCAGAGTTAAAGAGCTCAAAAAATGTAGTAAACTCTCGACCCCAAGTACTTGAAACTGCAACAGCTTTCTACAGGATGCTCTACAGTAGCCATGAGTCAGAATTGCCAGAGTTATTGTCTAAAACCGACCTACCACCACCACCTCAGGCAGGGGAAGTTCAGGTTATAGACGAAATAATCATATTGAAACATATAAAACACTTAAAATCTGGAAAAAGCCCGGGGCCAGACAACATCACAAATGAAATCCTTAAAACTGCTGCTCCCTTGCTAGTTACACCCTTGGCACATTTATTTAACCTCATACTTACTACAGGAAAAACACCGCAACAGTGGTCACAGTCAAACATTATATTGTTATATAAAAAAGGAGACCCAACGGACATTGGAAATTACAGGCCTATCAGCTTGATGTCATGTATGTACAAGCTATTCTCATCAATCATATTATCCAGAATATCAGGAGCAATTGACAGACACCAACCTTGTGAACAAGCTGGATTCAGAAGTGGGTACTCAACCATGGATCATATACACACTCTGGATCAGATTATAGAAAAATTCCAGGAGTTCCGAAGACCACTGTACACAGCATTCGTGGATTATGCTAAAGCATTCGACACAATTTCACATTCATCTATTTGGAAGGCTTTGAGTGAATGCAAAGTAGAGCCCACATATATAAGGATTATAAAACAAATATATGAAAATAGCACTAGTAGAGTACAGTTAGAACGAATGGGTCAGGATATACCAATTAACAGAGGCGTCAGGCAAGGCGATCCTTTATCACCAAAGCTATTCTTGGCAGTACTTCAATCTATAATGGGCAACCTCAACTGGAACAATTTAGGAATTTACATAAATGGCAAACAGCTAAACCATTTAAGATTTGCCGATGATATAATATTAATGTCAGAACATAGCGCTCAACTTGAATACATGATTCAATCACTACACAAAGCTAGTGCCAGAGTCGGCTTAAAAATGAACTTTCTAAAAACAAAACTTATGACTAACAGCACCAAGAAATTGATAACCGTCGACAACACCCCGCTGGAGTACGTGGACAGCTATATATACTTAGGTAAGCAAGTATCGTTTAACAAACAACGAAACGAGCAGGAAGTCGACCGACGAGTAAAGCTAGCTTGGAATAAATTCTGGAGCCTAAAAGAAATCCTAAAAAGTAATATGAATATAAAATTAAAGAAACAAGTTATGGATATGTGTATTCTACCTTCTTTAACATATGCTAGCCAAACATGGATCTTTACTGCTAAAACTAAATCAAGATTAACTACATGTCAAAGGGCTATGGAAAGAAGTCTATTAAACATTAAAAAAATGCAAAAAATACCTCACATAAATATAAGAGCTATAACAAAATGTATTGACGTTGTCAAGCATGCCAAACAGCAGAAATGGAGATGGGCAGGCCATGTCGCCAGGCTGGCTGACTCTCGCTGGACCTTACAAGCTACTACCTGGACTGGACCAACAGGAACACGCCGAAGAGGCAAACCAAATAGCCGGTGGTCCGATGACATCCAACAATTGGTTGGCTCCGACTGGAAACTTTTAGCTTCCAACAGAGAAGAGTGGAAGTCCTTGGAGGAGGCCTTCACCCGCTGAGGGGTTCTTGTCCATACATATTTATTATTTTTTTTTTTTTTTTTTTTTTCCTTTCTTAATGATTAACAGTCACACGAAACAATTTTTGACATAATCTAATGATGTAATAGTATAAAATTATGTAATAATCTAGACAAAAACTGACAAATTTCTTGTAAATGCTAAATATTAATATCCAACTAATTGTAATCGTATAATGAGGACTCGAAATAAAAGGCTTTTTTATTTTTTATTTTTTTTATTTTATTTTATTTATTTTATGACTCAGTTTCAATGAATCTGCAACATTGATAACGGGGTATGGTCATCACTCTCATTTTACATAGACATAGAGTATATCGCAAAAATCAAAGCAAGTGAGTGAATGAAAAGAAACTGGATTTAATCCGGAAATTTTCAATGCTAGTGTGAACGTGTCTCGCTCGAGGCATGTGACCGCTCGTGCTCTTCTCTGTTTTAGAAAATTAGCAATCCACATTTAAAACAAAAATATTAGTTGTTTTAAATGTGGATTGCTAAGTAAATTTTGGATTTAGGTCCACTTGTACAATCTTGGGTTAGGATAATAATTCGAGATTTATTTACACGACAAAGGTAGAGTTTACTCCACACTTTAATTAATATGAGGGTAAGATAAGTCTTAACGTCATATATACAAGGCTCATTTCTAAACTGTCAAAAGTTAATTCTTAGAAATCGGCAACTATAAGTTGCCGCCTTTAGTACCGTTTGTTAGCCAAAGTTTCGTAACCAGCTTCGAAATGGGAATAAACTCACAATAGGTAATTGGCTTTAAATCGGGACTTATCATTACCGATTTGTAACCAGGTTTGTGCCAAATCCGGCTACGAAACGGGACAGTTATTCCTATTTCATAGCTGGCTACCAGGCGGGAAACTATATTTCCCATTTGGCAGCCAGCTACCAGATCTGGCTACGAAGCGGTACTATAGGAGTTGCCGCGCGAGGCAGCTCGGTTAGTGTCGACGTGCCACGCGCGGCAACTTCCTCGTTCATGTCATGTGTACTGGGTGCACGAACATGGCGACTCACCCGGCGTGTTGCGGCGGCGGCGGGAAGGCGGCGCCGGCGGGGCGCGGGCGGGGCCGCTCGGCTGTCGCGAGGTTCATGTCATGTGTACTGGGTGCACGAACATGGCGACTCACCCGGCGTGTTGCGGCGGCGGCGGGAAGGCGGCGCCGGCGGGGCGCGGGCGGGGCCGCTCGGCTGTCGCGAGGTTCATGTCATGTGTACTGGGTGCACGAACATGGCGACTCACCCGGCGTGTTGCGGCGGCGGCGGGAAGGCGGCGCCGGCGGGGCGCGGGCGGGGCCGCTCGTCGTGTCTCTCGCGCGACGCGCGGCTGTCGCGCGGCTCGCGGGACCTGCGATCAAAGGGAATTCATTGTGTGCTGCGTATTCCTTTTGAACGATAGGCAGTATGACAATTTGCCTGTAGTGTAGCCCCAACCTATTCAATCCTGTATAGCCCCAACCTATTCAATCCTGTATTATCGCAACCTAATTGAAACTTGATAGACATTCCTAATAAGGAACCTATATTAATTAACCTAAATTAAAGCTATAAACGTTGGGCTCAGATTACTGTAATTCCAGCTACTTCCTAGAACACCCACGCACCTTGCCTTGACCTGCAGCCTTATATGGGTATCCCTTCTTTACTCAATACATAGGACTTCAGTATATAAGGCCTTGTTTAACAAATAAATATATTCAGTTATACTTCAGACTTCGTTGTATCATTTACTACGTCAAACCACACCTCATGCCGTGCATTTGACTCCGTGCGGATAATACATTGATTGTAAAGAAATAATTTAATTTTAGAGATATTTTAAAACTAATTTTCATAAAAAAAATAAACAAATACCGTCACTGACTTAAGGAACACAATTTTATGAACATCATGTGCCACCTTTGGCGGTCAAAAGGATAAGCGATCAATGTACCAATGTACGACATATTGTGTTCAAAAAGGCGTGGATGAATGTAATATTGGTGCAGAACAAAAAGCCAAATTTGTGAACACAATTACTATTAGCAACTAGCACTAGCACTACACATTTCTATATTTTATGACCGAATACAACCAATACATAAATTCTAATCTTATTCGAACAAATAAATAAAGGGTCCACGGAAAGAACATGTCTAGACAATTCAAATTACAGAAGGAAAAACCACCTTACTTATACAGACGAAGGTGTGAATTGGCCCTGATTGCTTTAAGCACTGTACATTTTTTTCCGTGGACCCTTCAAATGATTACTTTTTGACAATCATATCGTAGATTTACAACCAAAAATAGACAATAAAAATTAGGTGCAAGCCAATAAACAAACGCATCGTTTTAAAACGTACCTTCTGTCCTCATCACGGCGAGAGTACCGACCCTCTCTGTTGTCTCTGTCGCGCTCACGTTCGCGGGAACCTCTGTCTCTGTCGCGACGATCGCGATCCACAAACCTAAACAAATAATGAAGTGTTATTATAACTAAACTTGCCTATAGTTCATTTATGTCGGATTTGTGGACAAATCACTTCACGAGTTTCGAACTAGTTGTTTGCTTGAATATAGAGAAGTGTTTATCATATCTGTGATAAGTATTGAAAACCTGTTAAATAGTTAAATAAAAGAGAAATGTTACTTAGTATGTCCACTAGATAGTCTAACCATTATGCTTATGTAACCATAGGCTTAAGACACTTCTATATCATTGTATATTGGATAGAATTATAAGTCACGGTCGATTATTAGCCGGATTTAGACACGAGCAGACTCCCTACTCTCTGCATGTCGGGCCATGCTCAGTGTAGGCATCCATGGTTATAAACTTGTTCAGCCTAAACAGTTCAAAATAATGAATAAAATAGTCAATATTGTTCATCCTTTACATGAATAAAACACTTTTTTCCATTTTGTATTTTACCATTTTTTACTTTACATATTTATCGGTACCAAATTTCAGCTTTCCAGTGCTAACAACCACTGAGACTATCCGCGGATGGACTGACAGACAGACATGGCGAAACTATAAGAGTTCCTAGTTGCCTATGGAACCTTAAAAGGAGCATTCCATAAAAACCTACGGACACAGTCATTTCAATACTTTTGAGAAATAAAATGAGGTAACCGAATATGGTCAGAATAATATAAAGGCTTTATGGTTGACAGTGTTTCTTAGCAGCCAACATATTTTATTAGGGTAGCTACCATAGCGTCACGTACGGAGAAAAAGTAGACGTTTTCATGGAATGCTCCAAAAAGGGTTGTAAAAAGTACAGAAAAGTTAACAGTATGAAAATTACCTGGGTGACACAGCATCTCTGGCGTCATGTGAGCGAGGGACATCTCCAAACTTCAAGTCCATGAGCGCTGGCGGCTGCAGACAACACAACAGATTAACGTTTACTAACTACTAGCTAACCATACGGGTTGATTGAAAAAATTGTACAATAAGTAAAACAAAAATGACGATCGGTTCCATTGTGTTACGAATGTTAGTCATACAAATTATATGGTATACTCTGTCCAACAACATTTGAAAGTAGAAAACAAACAAAAAATCGTTTTTCTATGTCAAAAGTTGTTACACAAAATTTTACATCGGTAACACTAAAAATACGACGTTAAATTTAGTTTTCATTCGAGGTCTTTAACTATATATTGTAAATTTTTTCTGCAATCGACTCCTAGTCCAGCTAAGCAAAATGTGAATAAAACAGAATCGGCGGTATCATGTTGTAATTATCATATTTTTCCTTGAGATACGCAAATATGTTGGCACCCATATAAAACATAAACCAACTCTTTTTTTTTACTTATAAATTTTTTTCTTCTCGCAAACAAATTAAGGAGTTGTACATTACAGATTTATATTGAACTAACTAGCGTATAGCTGTAAAACCGATACAGATAAAATTGTTTTATTGAAGCCTGTTGTCAAGTTCCTGTCTCCTGGGTTACCAAATCCTATTCCGTAACCACAGAAACAAATGTAAATTTATTGCAGGGCACAAATTGTATGGCATTATGAGCGGAATGTCCCATGTCATGCTAACGTCCAATATGTTGTTCGGAGAGATTTGAATTTTAGGAATTATACTATTTAAGAAAAACAAGGACATTCAAAAAGTCGCATTGTACCGTCGCCATAACGATTACCTGACCATTGGTGTATTTTTAACGTTTTAGAAGAAAAGCCTTGAAGAAAAATCATGTGTCACACGCCACACGTATTAACTACTTAAAACGACTACTTCTGAATCTTTTTTTTAATCCCCTAAGGTCCCTTACCTTAATTATTCTGCTTATTCTGCTTCCCAAAACGTCACTGGCAGCGGCAACTAATTTTTTGGCCACCCTGTCACACAATCATTCACAAAGAGATGTAACTATGAGACCTGTGTTAGTATTAGCATGAGTATTACCTTGTCAGGCCTGTCGTCGGGCCGGTCCCCCAGCAGGCCGCGGCGGGAGCCCTCGTACCCGCGTCGGTCAGGCCTGTCCGATCTGGAACAACATTGTCATTAGCAACACACAAGCTGGCTGGTAGTATAGCCTCCTAAGACCCACCATACAAGAGAAACCGACGTTGAAATTTTTACCTACTCGGCAGGATATAAAATTGATTTAACGAGACAAAACAATTTTGCAACTCTGTTTTAATTGAATAGAATTCACATTTGATCGCAGTGAAAATGTACTAGTATTAGGACAATGAACCTCAGGAGGCCGATCATCAGCCTATGATAGTCCACTGCTGGACGTAGGCCTCTCCAATAAACTATGCGTATAGACGCATTAGGAGGTAAATCCCATAATCGCCACGCTGGGCAAGCGGATTGGCGATCGCAGTAATGTGTCCACTATGATGACGATGCTGCCCATCATCAATATTTTATCAAATAATGGTCAGTGACACTTGCATCCCTTAGTCGACTCTTACGACACCCGCAGGAGTTGAGGT
>JALPQI010011052.1:0-45377 GCA_025490895.1 Thaumatotibia leucotreta
AAATTAACCACCAGTACCCGTTCTAGTAGGGCGCAGGCACGCAGTTACTCGTCGGACTTTGACCGAGGGTGCTCCGGACGAGGACCCTTTTAATAAGTCGATACATGTCGAGCAATCATCGACTTAAATACGTGAGTAACCTGGGTTTGCAAACGTTTTAGCAAAAATTTACTACTGATATTAAGCGTAACTTAAAAATAAACCTTTTAATTAATGATAATAGTAATAAATCCTATGTCTGGTTTAATTTGTAGCCTTCTTTGGAGAGGTGTGACGCCGCTTGCGGGAGAGGGGTTTGGACCCCCGCTCTGGGTCGTTCCTGGTGCAGAGGTTGGCTATCGCAATTCAGCGTGGCAATGCTGCCAGTGTGATGGGCTGGGCACCTTTGCACCCGGAACTACACGGGGTGGGCTCTTTGATTAAAAAGTGTGCGTCGTGTATTCGTTAGTTTGTAAGTTAAATTATGTAACTACTATTTAGTGCCTTGTACTTTATACGTTTCAAAATTATACAAATTGAATTTATACGTCCTGAATAATATAGCATTTGTAGCCCGTATTAAATGTACACGCGGTATATTATCGCCACGTGTGTGACAGCCTGTAACACACCCCGCTCATTAGAGTAGATCGATCGCGGTCATCAATAGCGGTGACAGGGTTGAGGATGCACTTATCCCTTGTTATTGGAGCTTGCAGTAGGGCTACACTCACTATTATGACGCCGCATTTATTATGTTATGAGCCCCTATTTAAATTTGAAGCAGCAATCACTAACGCTTAATAAACTATGCGCATATTAAAATAATAAATACCTAATTATCACCTTCTGTGAACTCAATAAAACTTGTGAAATTGTGATGTGTTAAGTGAAAATATATATTATAATGAATTACTTAGTTAGACACATATCGATACCCCCTTATTCATAAACGTATCATCAACGCCTTGAGATTTCCTGGACATTTTTACAAGTATTCTCATAGGTTTGTGAGGGTATTGAATTGGTATGAGAAAGAGGTTGCCTATATACGAGTATTAAATAAATAAAAATAAATATAAATAAATATCTTGGGACATCCTACACAAATCGACTTAGTCCCACGGTAAGCTCAATTAAGCCTTGTCATGTACACCAGGCGACGATATTATAAAAATAGATATTTAAATAGGTACATACTCGTAGACAGCCATGACCAAGGAACAAATATTTGTGATAAATAAATACACAAATAATGCCCTCGCCGAGATTTGAACCCGGAACTTCCAGCTTCGTAGGCAGGGTCACTACCAACTAGGCTACGGAGGCTGACAAAATAGGAGATTCAGACTTCTAAAGGCTCTAGTGGCTGCTTAGCTACTACTTAACAGTCGTATACTTGTAGTAATATAAAAAAACAAAGACTAAGTGCATTCTTGTCACGTGCACGTTCCGTAATCGTGTCGTGGCGGCGTCTGTGCGGCGGCGTGACGACCGGCTAACGAGGTCCGGCCGTGGCGTCACCCACTCGTTTAGCTTACAGATCACTTTCTTGCAACAGGCAGCAAGTTTGAGTTTCCAAGGCTAAAGATTTGTGGTACATTTTACGAGTTCAAAAATAAAAAATATTTTTATTTATTATTTATTCAACCAAAAATATACAGTATGACAGTATAAACTAAAGCACTGTACAATTCAAATTACACAATATTAGATACATCATTATAATATACCGCTATCATCCATTACCTCGCAGTACTTCAGACATACGCTACACACATTTGCCCATCGGCTTGCGAACAGATCACATTCAGGTGCCCATGACAGAAGCGCGTTCAAAAATCTAATATGAAATTTGGCTCATGACACAGCGTGATAGAGTTCGTTTGGAAACATTTGAGAAGTGGTACTGGTGGCGGATGGAGAGAATCAGCTGGACTCAAAAAGTAACCAAAGAACAAGTGTTCAATTTGGTTAGAAGAGGTGGCTACTGTCAACCATTGCTAATAGAAGAGGAAAAATGTTAGGGCACCCTCTACGACACAACGAAACATTAAAGAATGTATTAGAAGGGAAAATGAAGAGCTGGCCAAGAAGGACATACCTACCTACATTGACCAGGTGAAGGAGAAAGTAGATGTGCCGTATCAGGCAATTAAGGAAAAGGCCCTAGAAAGAACGGTGTGGAAGGTGCTCCACCAACAAGAGCCCTGCTCTTAAGTTTAAGAAGAATAATACAAATGTCAAGAAAAATAAAAAATATCAAAGATTAAAAATATTTAGTTTCACATTTTCTGGAGTTATTTAACTTATTTAAGAATAATCAACCAAATTTAAATTTAGTTGTAACTGTGCTGCGTTTGTTGGTGGTGATCTATCGCTTAACATAATCGCTTCTAAGTGCTCATTAGGGGCCTTCCAAGCTCGTATAGAAAGAGTAACCATGTAAATGAAGTGCTAATTTGTGAGGGTCTGGATCTGGACCTCCGTTTCAGTCAACCAAAGTACTACAGTTTGTATGTTTAAAAAAATAAAAGCTTGCAAGTATATTTCTGTGGAATCAATATAGTACATTACGACACAAGTGCGAAAAACATGAAATTCTAAACGAGTGGCGATGTTTTAAAACACGACCGTTAGGGAGTTACGAATTTCGTTTTTGCACGTGTCTCGTACGACGTTTTTTTTAGTACAGATGGCCCTCCGAAGTTTCAAACCTGACGTAAAATGACACACTTCTCGCACTAGAGCCTAAAAAAGGCACCATCTGTACTAAAAAAAATATTTTAGGCTGATGAACGCGAACATAATATTTTGTTGCTTACGTATTGAGTTCTGTCGTGGCTGTTTTATTTACAGGATGGTTCATTTAAATCAGTCAATATGAGAGAGTCTGCAACTATAAGACGTACAGTCAAGTGCAAAAATAAGTATCGAAAGAATCCGTTCATAAATATGTTACGACGTTCTTATTATACAGAATTAGAGTGCACTGGGACATATTTTTGAACGTTTTTGTATACCCCTTATTTTGTCTTCGACTGTACGAAGATCTGTTCTTAGTAGGAACCCTGCCATCGTTTTTAGAAACAATGAATAATTTGCCACGATGGGCAAGTGCGTTGGCGATCGCCGCATAATGACGCTACTGTTAATCACCAATCTTCAATAAATAAATGATCTTAATACATAATTTCTTAGTCATACATTAAAATCATAATCATCGTAAGACTTTCACTGTTAAACTTATGCCTCCTCGAAAGATTGCCACAATGACCGGTTCTGCGCCACCCGCATCCAGCGGACTCCTGCGACGTTCACCAGATCAACATTCCATTAAAATACCCTAAGATAAATAATTACTTATGTATTGCATTCATAGCACGTAGTTTTCTGTACAATGTTCATCGGTTTCATCGCAATAAACAATGCGGTCAGTGTTCGTGCCGGAATATTATTGCCTCGCTAGAACCGCAAATCTCCATCTCCGGGGACCTGAACTACTAATTTACCTGGACATAGTGGACATACCATAACTCAGATGTCAACACCATGCTTCGAATGTAATTGAATGCCTATGAAACATTATTGATTATTCTATAAGTTCATAAAACAATAGTCAGTGATAGTTAGTTCTTGTTTTACGTACAGTCAAGTGCAAAAATAAGTATCGAAAGAATATCATAAATATGTTACGACGTTCTTATTACACATAATTATATGTATACACCTTATTTTGTCTTCGACTGTACCTACCAAGTCCAATCACGCAAAAAAGGCACGATGATAGATATCGAGTTGCGGAAAAAGCCCGGTTAAACTAACTAACTAAACTAGTACCCAAATAAAAGTATTCTAATAGGCATTGAACAAATAAGTACTTATGAATGGAGAACCTGGAGGCAATTTTTCAGTTCCAAGCGCTCAAAATTAGCTATCAGCAATCGGTTACACGAATGACTACTATCAGTACCGGTTTTTTTTTTATTTTAGTTACGATAATCCAGAAAGCCCTTTTTCTTGCATAGTTAAATTTGTCATTCAAATAACATATTTAGTTTTTTTTCTTATATTTTGATTGCACATAAATATTACTTTAGTTACTTAGTCCAATATGTGACAGTTTTTTTTTAATAAAAAAAAGAACTCACACTTGCCTATTAACTACAAGAAACTTATTTTGTTTGGTGACGGCGTTCAACAATTAATCGACGATAACTTTTAAATTAATTGCTATTTTGTTATTCTTTTTTTTGTAATCAAAACCGAGGAAATCAAGCATTTTTTTACACGAATAGGAAGACTCATATCCCGACTACTTTTTTTTTCACAGGCCGATAAAGTTTAATTTATTGTTAAAAATCAGGAATGATGAACTAAAAAAAATATTTAAAAAAATGTTGTGTGTGGCAAGTGGGAGTTTAATTTTTTTTTATTTATTACTCAACTAATTATTATGTTAATTATAAAAAAATCAATGCTATTTATTGCACATTTTGTTTTAAATTTAACTTTTTAAGTAAATTTTTGTTATAAAACTAAACATTTTGAAAAAAGTGATTTAAAAAAAACTGTCACATATTGGACTAAGGTAAATAGGGTTCAAACTCTTCCAATTAGTCTTCTTTACCACCTCCAGAAATTTCTACATCGTTATCCCAAACACCCTGTATTTCCATTCCTTACATAAATAAATGTGTATATGTTTGAAAGCAAGACAATTATTGCATTCTTTAAAAAGCAACGTGTAAGAAAGATTGGAGTGTTACTCACCATTAATTTATTAAAGAGGTATTCGTATAACCAACAGCAGCGTCATCATAATAGACACATTAGGTACTGGGATCCCAACCCATTTGCCCACCGTGGCGATTATAGGCATTACCTACTAATGTGTCCACATCCATAGTAAGTAATAGGAAAAGTCTATGTCCAGCAGTGGATTGTGAAAAACTGATGTTGAAAAAAGATTGTGGCTTTATTAATTACCTACTGTTTATTTGTATAGTATACTCGTAGGTATGTAGTTATTACACAGTCCAGATTGAATGATCATTCTATTATGAATATTTTAGAACCTACTCTATTCTATAATTATTCAACGGCCTTGGCATTTAATCTACTACCTATCAATTTAATTTTATAACTACTGTAGAAGTTATCGTCAGTGGCAAATAATGAAGTAATCTTAATCTACACATGAAAGTCCCATGCAAATCTAGACACCCCGGCTCCTAGGTACTAAATAATTAAGCATCTGGTTTCTTCATGAATAATGCATCGATAATCGGCAATCTAGTGTTTGTTGGTGTTTAATACCACGGGCTAGGCATTCCAAATGCTAACCTAGTCAGGGCGAGCTTTCTGTGCGAAGTTTTGCACTGGGGGATACTATTTTGGTAGTTACGTAATAAGCTGATTAATTCAATAATCATTATTATAATTGGACTAATGGAGCGTTCGCACACAACAAATAGATTATTATTTGTAATACGAATTGCGAGTGTTATGATTTTACCGTTACAATTTCGGAACAAGTCAAATTGTCATAATACCAATATCGTAATACCAGGGGGCCATTCCTCAAAAGCTTGTAGCTTGTAATGAAAGTGGAAAGCACTTTTTATTGAAATTAATTAGAAAGGGACTTCCACTGGTGCATTCCACGAGAAAGTCTACTTTGTCTCTATAAATATAAACACCCAGTTATAAAATTTATGTACACCAAAAATTGAACGCGTTACTTAGAAGTACGCGAAGAACGGTGTCACGTAACCGACATTCTCGTGGAATGCACCCACTGATATTACAAGTTACAAGCTTTTGAGATATTCGCCTAGACATTGTATGCTCTGTATTTGTATAATACCCCATTAATTGACATGTTTAGTTAATACCCAATATACTTTATTGCTATGCCATGATGATGGCTGTGGCGGGCATTAGCGCCTATACGATACTTAAATTAGCAACATTTAATTTCTTATAGATATTTAGATGTCTACTTGGTGAAGGTACAGATTTTGCAAAATATCGCCCAATACAATTCAAAGTTTTACCGCAGCAAAATTGATTACTAAAATATGAATAACCATAATGTGAGTATCGATTATACTTGTATAACAAAGCGTAATAACGAGCCCCCTTATTCATAAACGTCTCTTAACTTAGCAAGCTGTTAAGTATTGTTTGTCCCTTTTCGGTCTTATAGACACATTGATAAGACCGACAGGGACAATATTTATCGGCTTGCTAAGTTAGGGGACATTTATGAATAAGGGGGTTATTCTTCTTGACCGGTCATTTAGATAGCAGTAGTACGGTACATGACACCGTCCGCGATCTATATTTTAGAAACGGTAAAATTGTAATTGTATGTTTTTAAAGAATACATACTCCATTGCTTGGGATATTACAATATTAGTTACACTAGTTTCACTGAGACCTCGACTCTGGTATACGTAGAAGATTCTAGTAAAAGGGTACATCGCTGGGCACACCCTCATGAATAAAACATGGCTTGACGTGTCACATTTCACGAGGACCTGTTGAGAGTGCCTTAGCCAATCACGACGCAGGCGCGACGGTTTATATTTTGACGAAGTGTAAAGTAAAACTAATGGGCTTAGGACAATCATGTTTAGGTTTTCAATCAATCAGATGCCGCATTAAATTGTGAATATTATTTATAAATTAATTATTTAAAAATATTGCAAATGAATGCCGGAGGCCATCTTCGCAATTTAGGTATTAAACATTTATAATATCACGATTGTAAATTCAGTGTAATTCAATTTGTAAGGTTACTTGTTAGGATTATCGTTACGGGTTAAATCTTCCCTCAAGCATTCAGCTAAACTGTTAATATTAAAAATCCACAACATAATACTTAATTTTGTGCGAGTTAATAAACTTCATTCACTGTGGCCCATAAAAGGACCATATATTATCAGAGCATGTTACATAATTTTTTTTATAAAATATTTTGTTGATTTTGTCTCTTGGATAGCGCTACATAGGATATTTTTATATTGCCGATAAATTGGACAGGTTACTTGGGACATTAATAGAAGTTGCCTGGTATATCGGCTGTTGTTAATTTCGTAAAAAACATTGTTTTTCGTTTTCAAACATAAAAATTGAAATGGCAAGTGTGAGAGAACCTTAAGAATAAGATCTCAGGTGAGTGACGGCACACATCAAAATAAGTAATATTAGGATGTAACAAAGGTTGCAATGCAATACACTTGTTCAGTCATTAAACTTATTTTTTTAATAACTCAATAACATTAAGAGTTAAGACCTAGTGTCTTTGCTTAGAGAAATTGATTATATTTGACCTAAATAAGTTTCCCTTTAATTTTATGAAAATCAATAAAAACACCGTGTAGAACAATAAGTTGATCAACTTAAGCATTACAAGAATGTCCCGTTTGCGACGTGTCCAAGGAAAACAGTGACCTCATTTCTCTTTATACACTTAGTACACCAAACGAAGGAAACTCAGAGGAAAAAACTCGTGTATAAGCGAATTTTGGCATAGTTGTAGGGAATGGTGTTTTAAACCACATACTAAAAGTACTGGAGGTTAGGGGTGGAGCTAACGGGGGGAGGGGGGTGTAAAGGTCCTTATTTTTAATTTTTCGTAAATAACTCGTAAACTGTGGCTTATAGCAAAAAACGTTCTAGTACATAAGTAATCTACATAAAATTCTCTACAAAAAAGATGTACGCATGTTTCCTCTGGGATCAATGTGTCATGAGATAAGAAAGCACGAAGATGGACTCTAAAGAAATAAACATATTTGTTTAAGTAGGTATGGCACATACAGAATGCTCGCGAGCATTCCAAAAGATTTTAATGCTCAATTCCTGACCATATTTAGAGTCTTTAATGTAACATAAAATTTCCTGGATTCGGCTTGGTTTCAGAGGTAATCAACCTTTTTTTCGAAATAAGTTTTTCGACGTAACTCGTCATAAAACTTCTTTTTGATTACAATGCTACCACAATATGTTTTAGTATTACCACACCTTTTGCCTGGCAATCAAAAAATGGGAATAAACTTGACGAAATAACAAGTCCCTAAAAAAAATTTTAAATAAATATTTTTTACAAATTGTTGTTACGATAAAAAGTACTGGAAATATCAAAAAGTATTCAAAAAGTCTAAAATAAAAGAGAAAAAAAAAATTTTTTTTTGGTGGTATTTGACATTAGGTCTCATAATCATTTTTGTTTATTTTGATATCTAGAATTCATACTTAAAATATTTTGGAATGATCTCGCCCGGGCGCGCCCTGTATGCTTATTTGTGAAAATAAAATTCATAATTATCTTCTAAACCTAAAATATTCTCATAATCATCGTCAAAAGGTTTTTTCACTATGCATTCTAGACATCAAAACAAACAAAAATTAATGAGACCTAATGTCAAATACAACCAAAAAAAAATTTTATTTTTTTATTTTTTTTAGACTTTTTGCATACTTTTTAACATTTTCAGTACTTTTTATCACAACAACAATTTGTTAAAATTATTTATTTTAATATTTTTTTTAAGGACAGGTTCTTTCGTCAAGTTTATTCCCACTTTTTGATTGCCAGGCAAAAGGTGTGGTAATATTCAAACGCATTGTGGTAGCATATTGTAATCAAAAAGAAGTTTTATGACGAGTTACGTCGAAAAAATATTTCGAAATAAAATAAGTAAAAAAAGTTTTAAGTTAAACGGTTTTTATTGCACCAAAAACTAGAAAATAAAAATTTGTTATAACTAACCGTAGATTATGCTAACTTTCTGTAGATTAGGTACTCACGTGAAACTGTTATCACTGTAGTCTTCCCAAGTCGGATGCTGAAAGCCACGTTTAGCCTCTATGTCAGTGGATTAAGCGTTACCTAATCGGAAACTTTTACCAAACTAAAATAAAAACGTGGGGCGTACGCAATTGTGATTAAGTCACTATAGGTAGTTATTTAAGAACACACATAGAAATCAAGACAGCAATAGTGTAAAATAAGTTTTGTTTTGGCCTTGATCATTTACCTCTGTAGAAGTGATGGAACAGATGGATGATTAATTGCAAAATTAAAGCTGCAATTTGAACTTGTATATACATGTTTCTTTATAATAACGCCCCACGTTTTTATTTTAGTTTGGTAAAAGTTTCCGATTAGGTAACGCTTAATCCACTGACATAGAGGCTAAACGTGGCTTTCAGCATCCGACTTGGGAAGACTACAGTGATAACAGTTTCACGTGAGTACCTAATCTACAGAAAGTTAGCATAATCTACGGTTAGTTATAACAAATTTTTATTTTCTAGTTTTTGGTGCAATAAAAACCGTTTAACTTAAAACTTTTTTTACTTATTTTATTTTCAAGTTTTTAGTGCAATTGTTAAGTTAATTTCAGAAATTAAATTAATTAATTAATTAGTAATTAATTAATAAAAATAATAATTAGTAATTAATTATAATTAGTAATTAGTTAATTAGTATCAGATACTATACCTACTTATTCTAGATCAAAGATTCAAAGATTGTACATGTAATACAATTATGCATGCTAAGTAGCGTTTATACTCTTGCGCTTTCATCACGAATCATGAAGTATTAATAGACGTTCGAATATGGTCCGCTCCGCACAGCGAACTTGGTCCGCTCCGTACGTACGCTCGGCTCGCCACACCATCGCACCGTTCAAAAACGGTCCAGTGCTTTTCGTGCTACTAGACAGCGATCACGTCGATATGCCTCCGATTTATCCATCATAGCCTATTGAACATTTTCGAATATGTACTATATTTCAATAAAAAGACATTTCAAAATTATATTTATACATATATCACAAGGTACCTAGGTAAATAACTGGAGTACCTATCATAAATATTTTGTTGTTTGTTTACTTTTAATTAATTAATAATTACCTACAAGTGCGGTGCGGTGGCGCCGTCCACACGAGCGAACTTGGTGCGGACCGCACCAAATCCTGTGGGAAAACCATCGAACCGACCGCACCGTCAATAATAATAATAATGTCGGCGGACCGTTGAACACACCATCGAATTTGGTACGGAGCGGACCAAGTTCGCTGTGCGGAGCGGACCATATTCGAACGTCTATTAATACTTATGCATGACACATATGTAAACGTAATAGACATTATTTTATGTGTAACGGGAGGCGAAACCCTGCTGAATAGATATTTTTAAAAATCCGACACTAAAAAAATGTTATTGAATATCTCGATCGACAAATGAAAACCAAAGGCTGGGCGTGATTAGTGTAAGCTTGAATGCCCGAAGTGTCTCAAATGGAAGTGTTATTCATACAATAAGTACCTTAGATAAAAGAGATCTGACAATAAGGAATATATCAATCAATTTGGTTTATTGAGAAAATCAAGTTTCAATTTTTATATTGTACACAAATTATACAAGTCGAATTTCAAGACTATAAAATATAAACTCATTCTCTCAGTCGACCAACCGGAGGACCGCATGTCTGACGGAAAGTCCGATGCGAACCGAGGGCCATAAAGGTCAATCCATGCAATCTATCAACCGAAGAGCCATAGGCCCGACGGGACTATGGCAGGCACTACGTGAATCCGAGAGACTCACACTCTCTGTCTAGCAATCTTGCGTCCTACGCAAACCACCTACGCTGTCAGCCTATCAACGGCACGCCCTACGCGAATACGCGAACGCGAATACTCATACTCTCAGTCTCATCAACCGGATGACTGCAGGTCCAGCGGCACACCCTACGCGACCCACTCACGCTGACACTCTATCAGCTGGAGGGCCGCAGGCCCGACGGCTCGCCCTACGCGATCCACTCACGTTGTCACTCTATCAGCTGGAGGGCCGCAGGCCCGACGGCTCGCCCTACGCGATTTAATCACGCTGTCACTTTGTCAGTAGGAGGGCCGCAGGCCCGACGGCTCTCCCTACGTGATCCACTCACGCTGTCACTCTATCAGCTGGAGGGCCGCAGGCCCGACGGCTCTCCCTATGCGATCCACACATGCTGTCACCCTATCAGCTGGAGGGCCGCAGGCCCGACGGCTCGCCCTACGCGATCCTCTCACGCTGTCACTCTATCAGCTGGAGGGCCGCAGGCCCGACGGCTCGCCCTACGCGATCCACTCACGCTGTCACTCTATCAGCTGGAGGGCCGCAGGCCCGACGGCTCTCCCTACGCGATCCACACATGCTGTCACCCTATCAGCTGGAGGGCCGCAGGCCCGACGGCTCGCCCTACGCGAATCACTTACGCTGTCACCCTATCAGCCGTGACCCTATGAGTCCATTAGCCGGAGGGCCGCAATAACATACGGTACTAAACCGTGGTCGCTTACAATGGGCCTCATAAGAAGGCTCAAAGTCACCCAAAAGGCAATGGAGAGGCCTATGCTAAGAGTCTCTCTGCGAGATCGGATTAGAAATGAAACCATCTGCAGCAGAACCAAAGTAACCGATATAGCTCTTCGAATCGCATTCGAATTAAATCCGTTTGTTTCTACCAAATACCTAAAGCAGTACTTCAAAATCTACATATCGCTAAACCTAGCGGTTGTGGCAGGCAGTAACACTGGAGTATCAGATTTGAGGAGTTGGACGTTAGTGTTAATTTCGCATGTTTCTACTTAATATCTTTAACTTCTTTAAAATCAAGATATCGATTAAAGATAAACCTTGCGGTTATTGTAGGCAGTACTGCAGCGTCAGGAGTGAGGAGTTGGAAGTCAAGATCAGGCTATTAGTATTTGATTATGCTAAACATGCTATACTTTCATTTTCACGTGTCTAACACTCTCGGTTAAGGTTAGCAGTACGTCTGCAGCATCAGGCTTTGAGGATACAAGGATACAAATATTATAATATTGCATTGTCATAGGGACTTGATAAGAGTTCCAAATTTTATTGATTTCGGTGCAGTAGAAGTGGTCGAAAAATTGATCACAAGATTTGAAGCATCGACGACAGTTGATACGCGGTGAAGTTAATAAAAACCGTTTAAAAAAGGTTGATTATCTCTGAAACCATGCCGAATCCAGGAAATTTTATGTAACATAAAAGACTCTAAATATGGTCAGGAATTGAGCATTAAAATCTTTTGGAATGCTCGCGAGCATTCTGTATGTGCCATACCTACTTAAACAAATGTGTTTATTTCTATAGTGTCCATCTTCTTGCTTTCGTATCTCATGACACATTGATCCCAGAGGAAACATGCGGACATCTTTTTTGTAGAGAATTTTATGTAGATTACTTATGTACTAGAACGTTTTTTGCTGTAAGCCACGGTTTACGAGTTATTTACGAAAAATTAAAAATAAGGACCTTTACACCCCCCTCCCCCCGTTAGCTCCACCCCTAACCACCAGTACTTTTAGTATGTGGTTTAAAACACCATTCCCTACAACTATACCAAAATTCGCTTATACATGAGTTATTTCCCCCGATAGGCAATTTTTGGTCTTCATTAGGTGGGCTATTAGTCTGATTTGAAGGGCCGAAGTTTGTACATAGATTTTAGTCGGCGAATTCAAAGCTATTGCAAATGTTCCGTCCTATCCCGAACCCAGTTTACTCCCGCCTAGAGATAATATTCAAGACCAGATGACATTGTTAAATATTTTTTTAGAAAAACAGACATTTAAATTGGAAAACTTTAAACATGTGTTTTAGTCCCACAGCAATGCACAACGCTCTGGTCTGCGTAGAAACGCATTGCAAAAGCAACAGCAGCAATTTAACTTTCAGATGAAGTTCATCTAACCAGTAGCCGTACTATGAGTTGTCAAGTAACGGATACGTTAGGTTTTACTGGATACGTAAAGCATTATATCACGCTCGCACTGGTTAGTTGGATCGAGCGCGATAGACTGCTTTACGTATCGAGTGAAACCTAATGTGACCGTTAGTTGTCAAACTCATGATACGGCTACCGTCGTATGTGCAAATATTTTGGAACACGTGAGGGCGTAGGGAGCTTTGGATCTGTGTTCCAATCGCTTACATGCAGATGTTTCACTGCCGCGATGTGTAACTAGATTCATTAATTAGTGAAATTTCGACATAATTATGTTTATAGAGTTCCTTATATTGAATAGTATAACAATATCTTAATATGCACACATAATATCAACTTACTTACACTAAAAAAAGATGTATGTAGAGCATACTAGAAAAGCAAAAAAATAGAAGTACATTATACTTAATACCAACCGTCAATTTAGAATATCACCCGTTCAAACCGTAACCAAAAGTACTAAGTACTAAGCATGAACCAACATTGCAGGGTAATTTCAAGAAAAAACTATAAGTTTTTAAAATTAATCGAACAGCAAATGTAAATCTACTTATCAAACACATGGAAGAACCAGATAACTCGTGATAGTAAAGTCGTGACAAGCAAAATTGTAATTATGACATAACATTTCACACTGAACTAGGTATTTTGTATGAAAAACATAAGTCGGAAATTTTCAATAAACGTAATGAATATTGGTTTACTAATACTCCAGCATGTTAAAGGTAATATCAGAAATACACTCTGTAAGTACGAGTATACTGGTTTGGGTTACATACTACCTCGTGCGGTGAAAATAACAGCAGTGGCCACTCCGGCAAGTCAGCAGGTTTTAATGCGTCGGCCTGAATCGCGCCGTTATGTGTTCTTAGTAGCACCGACAAAATAAAATACGTTCATGATAATTTGCACATATTGGAATAGAAAACATGTAACTTATTAAATAGGGATGTAGCTTCGCATAGACATTAGCAAATTGCATACATATTTAAAAACATTCAGATACTTACAATTCCTATTCTGATGTCAGATTTAACGCATATTTGGATTACTATGTAAAATTGTAAGCGCTTGTTAAGCGCTTTTAAAATAGGTAAGGTAGTACTTATTAGCTTATTACTTCGATGTTTCTAGTGCAGAAGAAATTAGTAAGTTCATACCAATTTTTCCAGTGAAACTAATTGATATACAATTTTACATATCCAAATCCTCTTTAGAATTTAAATTTAAGTGTGTATTGTAGTTTTCTGAATGGATGAGATAGTGAGACGTAATATTTTATTCTGGTGGCTACTTAATGGACGTACATGTATTTTAGGACCACGTGTCCCAGCCGCAGACGGGTTTGGGGTTGTCCGAATGTTTCGCTACTAACAATAGAATATTAAAATAACTCGAAACCTGCCTTTATACTGAAGGAACTTTAATTATGCATCTCGTCTCACTAGCGGAAGAACCTTTGTACTTTGTAATTACATGCCTTATAGGTTGATACTCGTATTACTACGTACAGTTATAATAAGTGTAACTATGTCTTAAATATTATGAACTTTACATGTTTACAATTGGTCATTGTCCATCGGAAAAACAAAAAAATGTCCTTTCAGTTGTCAAAAGTAAACATCTTGTATATTATACATAATATGTTTCGATTTTATGTCATAGGGTTAAAGACGGGGCGAACTTATTTAGTTGTTGCATCTGTTAACTGTTTTAGCCCAAAATGAGTAGATGAATTCCTTCACTTTAAGTTTATCTACCGAAAAGGCAATAACATAAATCCAACAACGATTACATATATATACATCGTAGTCACAATTGTACTACCTACCAATTATGTCTTCTAGTCTACCACAAAAAATACCAATTTCAACTTCGTCAACGGTTAAATTAAAAACGAAGCTTGGTGTTGGATTTCCAGAAGGCTTCGAAAAAACTCTAAAGGGCGAAATCGTAATTACCAGCCTTGTCATTTTTCGGCGGCTAGCAATAGCGAATGGGACAGTGGATCTCGTGTATTACCCAAATAATTTCAAAGCATGGATTTTGGCTTTTGTGTGCAGCTGCGATTCCCGAATGTTTATTTGATTGTCCCCACTGATAGATACGGTTAATTAAGGTTTTCACCACCGTTGTCTCGGGCCTATTAAGCTTTGTAGTTCGCGCCGTGTTTCTGGCACTCCGTTTAATTGGAGAGACTGCTCTATAGATTGTGCCATGGAACGCTCTCGCTTCTCTGCGTTTCAAGAGTGGCTGAATGACAAATATCTTGCTATTGTAAAGAATACAATATTATACCTATCCATTTTGAAATAAATTCCCTGGCTTTTCTCGGCGCTGTTTCAAGATAGACTAACATTTTCAGTACATTATTGCGATGTAGATAGTTTTAATAACGTTGATCTTGAGTTACATTCTATTCCCGTACGCATTATTGAAATTAGCGATATTTCTATCTACTTACAGCTCTCATTTCATTCCACAGGGTTAAAAGTTATATTGCTTTTCATAAAAATAACTAGTTTTGCGATGGAAAAGCTAAACTCGTAATTTTAAAACTTCAATTCAAATACAGGGTGGAAAGGGACGACGTTCCTTCCCGCTACCGATCGAGTCTACCAGCTATTACGATAAACTTTCAGTATACATAGTACCAACAAAAAAAAAACCTATCATACAAAGTGAGTGATAAGTTAGAGTTCAATAGTATGGAAAAGTCAATTTTCCATGTACGCTTTCGCTGTTGGTCCCATACTAAAAGTTCATCGTAATGGTTGGTAGACTCGGTCGGTAGAGAGAAGGAACGTCGTCCCGTTCTACCCTGTATAATGTGATTGAGAATGTATACCTACATGTCGTTCAATGTCCTTGAAATTAAGGTTCTATGTAGCTCCAGCCCGAATAAAATTACAGGAGGTTGAAAAAAGTGAACGGCTTTGAGAAAAAATTGGATGGCCTTTATTTTGGTCGACTTCTAAGTGTGTGTGGGGAGTGTTCCCGTGTCCCGAGTTTATGACATATTTTAATTAGTGCTCTTTGAGAGACCATCTTTACCAGGACATAAAATATGCAAGTTTGCTTTGTACAGAACCTGTTTACCCACATTTGTCGCTGTGGTCAAAGAGAATACTTAAACCATGAATTAATACTCTCTGCTGTGGTTGTGTTGAATTCTCGTGAAACAGATCTAGTCTTTGATGTAGATATCTAAATCAGAGCTTATTATATTCAGGAAAAAGATAGAAATACAATTAATAACATCGTTTATTTGAAGTCAAACACATTAACACATACAAAATACATTAATAATCATCTAAAGGAAGGTGCCAAATGGTACCGACTCAGCATGATACTGGCTATATCAGTTTAATACTGATCTAATGCCGTGGCTATATGCGAATGAAAACAGGGAATGCCTTACAGCAGTAAAAAAGTTCTTCAAATTATCATCATTAAGTCTACGTAAATTATCTACTATACAAAGATACGCATCTCTCTATTTGCGATACTATTTTTCATTTAAGAAATATAAATAATAGGTATTAAATCGATAATTTTACGAAGGCATATTTATTTTAATATAAGACCTTATTTAATAGATGTGTAATTTATTAGATTTATCAACTGAAAATGATTCCCATATTTCATTTTGCAAGCTTAAACATTCTCAGTAGGTACACTACGAAACGTTGGTTGGTTTTTATAAACCTATATTTTCAACTTTCTTTCACACTGTGAATGAAAAAAGTTGCATCAAAGCGTCTGTTTGCTTCAAAGTTGTTGTGAAAAATGTGTTTATCCGCAGTTTAATAATGTGACGTCATCGCGTCCAGTATTTCGTTATTCGTTTTGGCTAGATGTTGTTTTCATCAGGGAAGACAATTTTCTTGGTGCACGATTTAATGACTTACTCGTACACACTTGCACGTGATAAATTTGTACGTTGTGGGCGCAAATTAATTTTAATTTCTGACGGTAAGATAAACTGAGTAATTGCTTCCATGGCGTAACTGCACTTTCTCTCAATTAAAGGAAGATAGGTAGAGTTAGGTACGATTTCATCATGAACGTGTCTGGCCCATTTCACACAAGATGTTTTGCCAGCGATACTATCAACATATATTATGTTTGAATTAAACAAAAGAAAAATCAATGTTACAAGGTACCTAATATGTCAATATTAGTTACGAATATCATATCAATTTGGAATCTAACTGAATATACTACTCAAACTAAAAAATGTACTTGTTAAAGTCAAGTAGTTTGACGCCGATATATTTCACCATTTTTTTCTATCAAACGTTCTTTCGTATTCCGTATGAGATTATCATATTATGTTAATTCAATAATTAAAATAGCTGCAAATTAGGGACTACTTTACGACTTACTACACGATTTAATAAGTTCGCTCGATATGAAATGGTTTCCGTTTGCCATGTGCGTTGTAGCCCACCATGAACTATGTCTCTAAACAAACTATTGTTGTTTTGGATCAGTTGATAATTTCGGATTTATAATAAAACTAAACTTTTAATTTGACGTCTTGCAATAATATTTTCGATGAGAGATTGGAAGCCCTACGAACAGTAATAGTCGACTTTCCTTTTCGTTTTGCGACCGGATGCCAACCGTACGGATTACGAGAAAACGTACCTAATGTTGCGCACCAGACATGTTCATCATAGGACTCATACGAGTGCAGACAAAGGCAGAAATATGTATACACTATTATACTTAAGTCCGGAGCATAAAGTCCTAAATTGTATATATATTTATGTCCTTGACGTACTACGTACGTACGTGATGTTTTTTGCGCAGCTCTACTTATAATACGAACATTTATGGTGTTACCTACTCGCTACTTAGAATAGTATATTATTTCCCATGGGTTATCTCGTTTGTATTTCGGCTTAAAAAATATCGAAATATGTACCTATACATCAATACATATTTAAATATTAGTACCTATGTCTTAAAAACCGCGTGGTGACGGCAGTAAGAATACATTTGTCACCACCCCAACTCCTCCTTCGGGTGTCGCAAGAGTCGACTAAGGGATTAAAGTGTCACTGACCATTATTTGATAAAATATTGATGATGGGCAGCAGCGTCATCATAGTGGACACATTACTGCGATCGCCAATCCGCTTGCCCAGCGTGGCGATTATGGGCATTTGCCTCCTAATGCGTCTATACGTTGAGTTGATAGGAGAGGCCTACGTCCAGCAGTGGACTATCATAGGCTGATGTCTTAAAAAGGAATATTTAGGTAGGTTGTACCATGTAAATTCAAATTATTGGGCACCCGATATTTCGGCATTGTTGCGAATGCCATGGAGTTACTCCGTGAGAATGGTATATTTGCAACAATATCTACTAATTTGTACTAATAATGTAAATGACCATGTCAGCTTAAACTTAAATGTATTAATATTATTTGTTACTGAATTAACAAAACTGTAATTTATTTCATGATATTACTTTTAACTACATTATGAAATATTTATGTACCATTAGTAAAGAAAACTTACTATTCTTGCACTCTATACATATTTTGAGATCAATAAATATTTTCGGTTAAAGAGACTGCAGCGATTAGATAGTTCCGTAGTTTAAATGTATAATCAAAGCAAGAAATGTATTTAGCGGAGTTTAATTCTTGCGATTATTACTTTTTTATGTCACACGTTAGTCAAAATCCAGTATTATTTCTTCGAAAGATTTCAGTGAATCTGACATCGGTTAACCAACCAAATATTAGGTATTTCGCATTTATGAAACGAGGAATCGTACGTGTTTGACCGAAACAATAACGTTTAATGATCCCATTTCATTCGAATCCAAATTTACGGTCATCAAATTTTATTAATCCAGTGCCGGCATTTATGATATCTGCGCCGAATATAATCTGTGAAACATTTTCAACGCTTAAATTAATAGAGAATTGTCAAATATGTTTTATACACTTAGGCTTGTTCCACACGCCGCGGATAAAATATATCTGTCAGATGAAATTATCACTATCCTTTTCTTGAAGCATATAAAAGAAAAGGATAGCTAATATTTATTGGACAGATGTATTTTATTTCGGAATGGTGAAACAGACAATTTCTGGGCACTTTTTATCCATGTCCGTGATATTTACGAAATAAATTTTCGCTTTCTCTGTTACCTATTTAATTTAGAGAAATTATTTGTATGAAGAATTTGACGCAGTTATAGATAAAAATGATAAATATCAATATTATAGCGAAACAAAATTGATAATACTAAAAGGTACTGCACGTGCACGTGTTACGTATACTTTGAAGTATTTGTCCTTCCAAACTACGCCGCATGGTGACGACAGAACGAATACATATTTGTCACCACACTAAATCTTCCCGTGGGTGTCGTAAGAGTTGACTAAGGGATTGAAGTGTCATTGAGCATTTGTTCATCGAAGATTGATAATGGTTAGCAGCGTCATTAGAGTTGACACTACTGCGATCGCCAATCCGCTTACCCAGAGTGGTGATTATGGGCATTACCTCTTGACGCGTTCACTCATAGTGGGTGAAGCCTACATCCAGCAGTGGACTGAGTTAGGCTGATGATGTGTAAACTACGGTATTAAATAAAGGACTATGCGTCAAAATGGACCAAAAACCAACAGAGCTGGGAGTAGTGTCATTAAAAAGGTCTGTTTATGTACTTTATTTCATTCTATGGGTGCAAAGTTGAATTCCATTGGATAATTTTGTATGCTTAAGGCGTTCTGCGGGTACCCTCTAAGTAAATCACCGTCGTTCAGACACCATTCCTCATAGTATTTACTCTGACTAAAATACAAATATCTCAGTTTTGCCATGGAATTGAACATAGTGCCCGTAGAATGAAATAAAATAAATGTAAATACCTATTTAATGACACCACTTTCAGCTCTGTTGGTTCTTGGTCCACTCTCCATACAAATATGCCCATGGTCCTTTATTAAATAGTAGAGTCCGTAAGCTGTTTTGAATACCTATTATGAGGCGAGCGAGACACGTATAATAACTAGCAATGTACAAGTTGCAGAACATTCTCAAAATTGCGGAAATATACTCGCAAATTTCCGAAAATTTTCATGAGAATTTAAGAGTAAGGTCTCATTGAGAATGTTTCCATGAGAACTTTTAAAAAAGTGTTATGAAGAATAGTGTATTTCACAATGGAGTAAACAAGGCATAAAATATACCTTAAAAGGCATGTAAATACAACGGTTTTGGCATGATTAGATTTTTTGTAAAATTTAAATTGCCTAGAACATTCTCTATTGAAGTTTCGCAATTTATGAAACTTCTCGGTACATTGCTAATAATAACTGAATATTTTTCTAACAGCTCCCGAACTGTACACAATCATAGAACAAAAGACAATAAAACAATCTCCTTCCTAAACAAAAGTAGGTAACAATTTGATCAAGACGGATCACCCGACCTTGCCTCCGATCACCTACAAATTGAAATCGCACCATGAAGTTAAAAGCAATTTGCGGTATTCGGGCTTAAGTGAGCATTGATTTAATGAAATACCTCGCGAGAGATTGCCGTGTTTTATTGCACTGCCGACTAGTTTGTTTTACACTGATATCGATGGAGGAATGTATACGTTGTTTTCATATTAAACAAAACGTTATTATATAGGGTGAAACATAAGTAGTTTTTCTAACTCTATAAACAACTAACAATTGAATAACTTATTACAATACAATACACATAATTTTAATGTAATTTTTGTGGTTGCTTAGTGTCACTGACCACTATTTGATAAATATTGATGATGGGCAGCAGCGTCATCATAGTGGACACATTACTGCGATCGCAAATCCGCTTGCCCAGCGTGGCGATTATGGGCATTTACCTCCTAATGCGTTTATACGCATAATTAATAGGAGAGGCCTACGTCCAGCAGTGGACTATCATAGGCTGATGATGATGATGATGATTTTCATACTTAAAAAGCAAATGTGTAGTAATTGCACAGTATTACTAGGTACCTACATAAAAATGTATCATCAATCGAAGCACCCTAACGCGTTCAGCTGGCACTTAATGCATTAAAGTGCATATTGTGCATTATCAATCGATAATGCACAATATGCACATATGCGTCAATATTCAGACAAAAGAGATGGGTTTGGCAGCGTTCATGTGTTAAGTAGGTACCTAACTACATTTACGTTCCATTACGTTACTACAAAATTTTTGTTCTGTTTTTATTTTTTTACATGTAATGTTGGTACCTAAAAGCTTAAGTATAGAGGATGCTCGACGAAACTTTGAATACTTTTTAAAATTTCCGGTACTTTTTATCATAACAACAATTTGTTAAAATTATTTATTTTAATATTTTTCTAGGGACAGTTATTTCGTCAAGTCTATTCTCATTTTTTGATTGCCAGCCAAAAGGTGTAATAATATTAAAACACATTGGTGGGAGCATTGTAATCAAAAAGAAGTTTTATGACGAGTTACGTCGAAAACTTATTTCGAAAAAAGGTTGATTATCTCTGAAACCAATTCGAATCCAGGAAATTTTATATAACATTAAAGATTCTAAATATGGTCAGGAATTCAGCATTAAAATCTTTTGGAATGCTCACGAGCACCCTATACTATATATTATTAAATAAAATGTGTATTGCATATTTTCGAAAGGTCAATTAATTGAAATATTCATAGCCCTACCCGTTACTGATTACTTGAAGTATTTTTTAAAGTTGGCGCATTCTTCAGAATCCCCCTGGCATCTTAGATGGACATACTTTCGTGTTTCCAAAACTTTAGTCTTAGGAAAGCTTTGAAAAGAATTTAAAGCATTAGTCGTCAACCGACAGAGCTATGAATATGCGCGGTTTTGGAGATATTTCTGCGATATTCTCTCAGTCACAGATTTTTCGTAAGAATATGAATAAATAGATACCTACTTTTAATGAAAACTGTGCCGTGTGGTGACGGCAGTAAGAATACATTTGTCACCACCCCAACTCCTCCTGCGGGTGTCGTAAGAGTCGACTAAGGGATTGAAGTGTCACAGACCATTATTTGATAAAAGATTGATGAGGGGCAGCAGCGTCATCGTAGTGGACACATTACTGCGATCGCCAATCTGCTTGCCCCGCGTGGCGATTATGGGCATTTACCTCCTAGTGCGTCTATACGTATAGTTAACAGGAGAGGCCTACGTCCAGCAGTGGACAATCATAGGCTGATGATGATGATGATGACGATGAATGAAAACTAGTTTGAGTGTGATAGGTTAAGCCAATTTTGAGTTATTGTAGGTTGGTTAACATGTACGGTCGAAGACATAATGTGCTTACACTTTTTCAACTTATGCCATCGGTTCAAGATAAAAAATTGTAAAGATATTACTACCCACTACCGTCCGTTTTCTTGTTCAGTGTCCGCAAAAGTTCTATGTTTATGGGAGAAACAGCGGATTCGTTAGCCACGTCCTCATAAGGTCAAATGAAAGTAAACGGACCTGTTTATTGCCTTCAAAGTGACCGGTTTATGTAAAAGAAACTACCTAAGATTTATCCTTGTCGAAAAACTAACGCGAAAAGCTTTTAGGTCCCCTATCCTTGTTTTATAGTTTTAATGTAATTTATTTCGTTGTCAAAGTTGTAAACGGTGAATAGGCGACGCCTTTGTTTACATTTATTTACCTAATCATGAAGTTATAGGTATCTAGTTATTCAGGGTGTGTATTCAATATGCATTATGCATGTATAATGTTATGACGATTAGTATAGGATAAGTTAGAGGAGATATTTTTTTGTACTCTGGAGATGATATCACCAAAATTATTGACTTTAGAAAAAAAACATTTTTCCGGAGTTTTTTTTTTAAATACCTATTTAACGATACCCCAAACTAGATTTCAGCAAAATAAAATAAAATCATCCCCACTTACATGTAGGAGAAATAAGCCCCCGTGTGTCGTCGATAAAAATATATATTACCACTTTGTTGGCATGACTATTTATAGATGATATTTATTGGGCACCTTTAAATCTCAAACATTGTGACTTGTGCTCTCTCATGACGCAGCCAACTCTAATAATTCTCAAAAAAGCTCACTTCATCGGCGTACTCCATTATATTCCATTACACTTGTAGATAATTTTTCTCGAGAATCACTCCAAAGAATGAAGAATAAGCTGGATAAATTGGATCAGGCCACTTAATTCTGTGTTTGTACAAATTGGAATAAGGATCTAATCAGAGAGAGCAAACACTGGCCAGCAACGATTGGATGAACGTGCAAGTGTACGAGTACAAATATTAATCGGAATTATATTCAGCATAATGGTTGCTTTGTTGGTTATATTTTGGGACAATAATAACTAATAATGTTGAATATAGGTTAGGAAAGTCCTCGAATAAATATTAATCTCCAATCATTTAAAATTGTGTTTATCTCACAGCACCTAACGATATAGAAGTTAAAATTGCTTGGTTAGGTTACAGCAATTGTATAGCACTCATTTTAACGCTTGAGAGTAAGCCTTTCAGAATCTGGTCCTTAAGAGTCAATCCTACCTCCTAGGTACCTCTATTTGAGAATACTCTTATCATGGGCTTAATTTATGCGTTTGAGCACAAGAAAATTTCTTTGCAGCCTTTGTAATGTTCATCATCATCAGCCTATGATAGTCAAGTAATGTTAAACTCCAAGAATTCAAGAATCTTTCGGGTCCTCGACTTTAAGCGTCAAGACGAGCGTTCTTACATATATACTGTCATTATATGTTTATGTGTATAATAAATGATACTTGAGCAATATATTTAATTTGAAAATTATCCACGTTTCTGAAGTTTGTGATTGTTTTGTGGGTTTCGTGCAACATGTTTAAGTGATATAGAGTTTATCAAGCGAAGGGTTAACTAACTCGAGATAACCTATTTACGTCCCTTAACGGGTCTATATTGTTTGATGAAACTCTAAAGACCACAGGGTGCTTAAAATGGATGGGACTTGCACTTGTTTGTATGCTAATGCAGCGAGATACAAGCACATATTGGCATGGTGTACCCTTTGTAACGCAAGGCCGATCGAAATATCGTGATAGATAAACAAAAAGTTACCAGTTATACAGAAAAAAATGCAATTAAAGTGAAATTTAAGTATTAATAGTTTTCAGTAACATTTGCGAGCTTTTAATACGCAAAAAAAATTGTTACCCTACTATGGTCAAAATATTTTTTGACGTGATGTACTTAATATGAATATTCCAAAAAAATTTGTTTGGATTATTCAGATTACATTTTAATTTTCTTATATTTTAACACCGGTAATAAGATAAGTATGGTAAGATTGGAATACGTAGAGCATTGTCCTTAATGAAAAAGGCGTAACTCATACATAGTTACAACAAAAAATTATTTTAAGAAAATTCTATTTATTTACTTTAATGCAAAAAATAATAAAAATATCGCACAAAAGGCGAATCTAATGCTAAAAAGCATTCTGAACCAGACAACCTTCGGGCAAAACAGATAAGCTGTGGACGATGCAACACAAGCTTATATTACCTACTTAACTGTGAGTAATACGTAATACATCAAAATTTGTCGAATTACAGTTACGTAAATATATTATTTCTGTAGATATTTATCTCTGATGTCAAGCCGTAGGTATACATATAGGTAATTTGACATTTACATGATAGTATATTCGCGATCTTCGACAGCTCCGTATTTTAAATACAGAAGCTATATACATGCAATATTTGCATTGTACAGTTTAAAAGAATTACAAGAATGTAATGTCAAAGAAGATTGTTTTTCTTAAGAATGGAAGTACAAACGGGTCGGCGGTTAATGCGGCATGTGATGAGTCCCCAGTGCTCGTCTTACCGCGTGCCGCGAATTGTTGTCCACTGAACAACTTTATTGCCGAGACATCTTATGAATGTTTTGCGTACCTACGCGAAACATTGGATCAAAAACCATAACAATACATTTAAAATAAACCGACGATCAAAAAGCTGTAATAATCGTTTGTCGTCGAATTTTTACGGAAATTAAATATATAGAAGCAAAGTTAGCAACATCCAGTGTGGTTAAAAATCTATATATATAAACGGCAATGTCCTGACTGACTGACTGACTGACTGACTGACTGACTGACTGACTTAAATCAACGCACAGCCCAAACCACTGATCCTAGAGAGTTCAAACTTGGCATGTACATTCTTTATAACGTTTAGAGGCGCACTAAGAACGGATTTTTGAAAATTCATCCTGTAAAGAGGTTAAATGGGGGGTTAAAGTTTGTATGGGGAAATAAGATTAGTTGGGCTATTTTATTCGAAACTTCACATGAATGTTTTTAATAATAAATAAATAAACACATGTTCAGATTTTTTGAAAATTCATCCCGTAAAGGGGTTAAATGGGGGGTTAAAGTTTGTATGGGGAAATAAGATTACTTGGGCTATTTTATTCGAAACTTCACAGGAATGTTTTTAATAATAAATAAATAAACACGTATTTCAGGTTTTTTGAAAATTCATTCCCTATGGGGGTTAAATGGAGGGTTAAAGTTTGTATAGGGAAATAAGATTAGTTGGGCTATTTTATTCGAAACTTCACAGGAATGTTTTTAATAATAAATAAGTAAACACATGTTTCAGGTTTTTTGAAAATTCATCCCTTAAAGGGGTTAAATGGAGGGTTAAAATTTGAATGGAGAAATAAGATTGGTTGGGCTATTTTATCCGAAACTTCACATGAATGTTTTTAACAATAAATAAGTAAACACGTATCTCAGGTTTTTTGAAAATTCATTCCCTATGGGGGTTAAATGGAGGGTTAAAGTTTGTATGGGGAAATAAGATTAGTTGGGCTATTTTATTCGAAACTTCACATGAATGTTTTTAACAATAAATAAGTAAACACGTGTTTCAGGTTTTTTGAAAATTCATTCCCTATGGGGGTTAAATGGAAGGTTAAAGTTTGTAAGAAGGAACCAGATTCGTTGGGCTATTTAATTCAAAACTTCGTAGAAGTGTTCTTGCCAATGAAGATGTAGGTACTTATCTACATACCATGTTTTATATACGAGTAACATAGGTACGATGAATACGTAGATACTTTTAATATTAAATTTTGGTAAGTAATGCAGTTTGCTACATAAAAGGTCATTGTGAGGTTTTATTTTTTAAGTCTAGACAAAAGTCAAAGTCAAAGTCAAAATATTCTTTATTCAATTAGGCCCAGCAACGAGCGCTTTTGAATCGTTAAACTAAATAGCGAATGAGAGAAAAAAAACTACCTCCGGTTCTAACCCTACACCACTGCCTGAGAAGAATCCGGCAAGAAACTCAGCGGGACTTTCTTTTTTCAAATAATAGTTTTATAACATCTTACAGCTAACATGCATTAATTAAAAACGAAACATAAATTTGATTTAATATAAATATAGATATAGTACATTAACTAGAGATGAAGTCTCTAATAGTCAGAACAACTACATAAATGTAATGAATTTTGAGAAATGTATGATGTAAAGATATATGTAAAAGGGCAAAACCATATTTATTTGATTCTTCGTTAAAAATATTTACAATTTTGCACGGCGACATGATTCAAAGCGAACGAATTTCAAATGTTTGTTTGACAGCTCGCGGACAGTATATGTATAAGCAGCGCGGGTACGCAGGCCGCCTCACTGTAAATTCAGCTTTCTAATTCGTGTAGTTTATTTGCAATTAAGTATTTAATTATGTCATGCTAATATGCTGTTCAATGAAACAGACTTCAAACAGAATGTAATAAGGTAAGATTCTACTTAGGTTTAGGGAAGGTTAGCACTGCGACCCCACACAGAAACGAACGACTAACAAAGGAGGTGCAGGTTAGGTTTGAACAGTAACCCCACACAGCAACGAACGGCTTTGAAAGTAGGTTTATGTTAGGTTTGAACTCCAACCCCACACAGAAACTAACGGCTATTAAAGTAGGTTTAGGTTAGGTTAGAACTGCAAGCCCACACATAAGCAAACGGCTATCAAAGTAGTTTAACGTTAGGTTAAAACTGCGACCATTGCGATTCCACGCAGAAATTAACGGTTATTCAAATAGGTTTAGGTTAGGTTAAAACTGTGACCCCACAGATAAGCAAGCAGCTATCAAAGTAGGTTCCGGTTAGGTTAGAACTGCGACCCCACACATAAGCAAACGGCTATCAAAGTAGGTTTAGGTTAAGTAAGAACTGCGACCAGTGCGACCCCATACAGAAACAAACGGCTATTAAAATAGGTTTATGTTAGGGTAAAACTGTGCCCCACACATAAGCGAACAACTATCAAAGAAGGTTTAGGTTAGGTTAGAACTGCGACCCCACACAAAAGCAAACGGCTATCAAAGTAGGTTAGGTTAGAACTGCGACCCCACACATAAGCAAACGGCTATCAAAGTAGGTTTAGTTTAGGTTAGAACTGCGACCAGTGCGACCCCACATAGAAACGAACGGCTACTAAAAAATTTTTAAGTTAGGTTACAACTGTGACCCCACACATAAGCGAACAGCTATCAAAGTAGGTTCAGGGTTAGTTTAGAACTGCGGAATAAATATTACTAAATTTAAACCAAACTAAAATAAGAACCCGTAAAGGAAAACCTCAAGCACCATTCAAAATTCCCTGATTTAAATTTACTGAAAACTATTATTCGACAGAATGACTTGTCGATGAAATGAAAATACTTGAACGGTTGTCTTTGAAACAACATTCGATTAAATGATTGTCGACAAGTCAAGGCGAAACCCAAAAAAAATATCACAAATATTAAACTTATTTCGGCCACTTTTAAATCTCCTGAGAAAAAAAAAAACAAAATAGGATTCATTATTTGCAGGAAACCGTGTTACATGCATATTATATAACTACATACAATCGAAATGGTTACCTCCTCCTTTTTTAAAGTCGATTGATAACATTTTTTTTCATAGAAGTCCAAAATCTACGCGTGCGAAGCCGCGGACAAAAGCTAGTCATATTATAAAAGATATTCAAATTCAGGTAGTAGTATTTTAATCCTATAATTAGATTTACTACAATAAAAATTATATTTTTCTGACTTTGTTTCTGTGTGCCTCAAATAAGTCGGATTGTGGTCATTATATTAACAGAACTGTACTGAAATTAATTGAGACTGAAATATATTATGTAAATTTTCGAAATATCTCGTATTATGATATTCTTACCATTGTTATAAATCGAAGTCCAAGTAGGCCAGATATCTTTTAAGTATAGCCAGTGAAGTGAGCAGGTGTAGGTACATTTTTAGAGTTCGCAATTTACATAATTGAATTCAGGGGAGCTTCCTTGTTAAATCTGAATTTTATCACGCAGTGTTTTTCATCAAGAAATTCTAGATAATCGGATTTGACAAAAATAGATTATTTCGTTCAAAAATGTTGATAAGTACTTTTTAAAGACAATGCTTTAATGTTTTTTTATTGTTCTCAACTTGGCAAAAATATGTAAATAATTTTATAATTCGTTCAGCATCGTATAAGACACGTGGTCTGAGGATTTTTGTTAGATACGCTCGATACTCGTACACATAAATAGCAAATATCGTAGGTACTTAATAATCACGATTTTTCTGAAAAGACGCTCATCAAATATCACCAATTTTTGAACGAGCCTATATGTTAATACAAAAGAAAACAGTCTTGATATTTATATTTTTAATAAAGGAACGAGTACCTACGCTAAGCAATAGGGCCGCTGCCCTTCCGGTACGGAACCCTAAAAAATCACCGAAATAACAGCTCACATTAAATTAGAAAATGCCACAAATGATGCTCACCAGACCACCGGCTCGGCCGCGCTAGTGTTATAAATCTAAATGTAAACACTGTTGCTTTTTATTTATACAAAGTTTCGGCTTGTGAACACAATTGTACAACAATTTAAAAATGTTTAGCTCTTAACTGTGTACTATATTACTCAAGCATACCGCAAAGTTTGCTTTCGCTTCGGTTTTTCTCTCAAAGTTTGTCGGGGTTGCAGAACAGAAGTAGGCTTGGTGTTTTAATGCTCTTTTTATAGTAGAACGGAATGAGTGTTCTGACCTTATGCATTATTCAACTGCGAGGAATCCAATAACTGTCACTGTTCCAACACTGGTTGTTGAAAAAGGGTGTTCGGGTCATCGAGGGGAGGTTTGTTTCGAGTGGAACTACCGTCATTAACTAGGGGATTGTGTGGCGGGAAACATAATATCTGACGTTCGTGGGCTCAGGAAATAAAGGCATTGCGGAGCTTTGGTTTTATCCATTCCATTCCATCGATTGTCTGGATTTGTAACACTCAACTACTGAAGTAATAGTAGGTAAGCTATGCTGCCGTGCCGATAATTTATGCTAGCCGTGTGGTGACGGCAGTAAGAATACATTTGTCACCACCCCATCTCCTCCTGCGGGTGTCGTAAGAGTCGACTAAGGGATTGAAGTGTCACTTACCATTATTTAATAAAAGATTGTTGATGGGCAGCCAGCGTCATCATAGTGGACACATTACTGCGATCGCCAATCCGCTTGCGCAGCGTGGCGATTATGGGCATTTACCTCCTAATGCGTCTATACGCATAGTTAAGAGGAGAGGAGTGGACTATCATAGTAGCCTAGGAAAGCCTGCACTCCAGATAGGTACCTTACATGTTTGCCGACCTTATAAAGTTTAGGTACTGCTATTATGCAACAGGTACCGCTTAGGTACTGTTATTATGCCACAGGTATATCTACATACTTCAAGATTAAAATACTTTAAATAATTAATAAATGGTAAATTGTATGTTGGCTGATAATAGTTTGTGTATTTTAAAAGTGCACGTTTATCTACCTATGTTTAACTTTTACTACCTACGTAAATGGAATATAAATAGTATTAGCCAAAAATATGTTCATTCATTGAATGTAAACTTCTCGCTGAGTTACGATGTTTGAGTTTCTATCGTTACATTCCGTTTGAATGGGTTGAAACTGGGTCATTATTTTATTCCGGGTTTCGCTGCATTTTGTCATCGCCGATCGCAATTTTTAGCTAACAAACATTCAAGTTTGTACCTGAGCCTTTGGAGTACCCATCTGTTCCGTATCGTACTTAATTGCCTTTGTACAGTACAGTTGGCAATTTTGTTTCTCCCTTATTGTACTCAGTGGATAAAAATGATTTAAGTAGCATCTAAAACAAATCTAAATTTTTAATATCGACACGAATTGTATGAAAGTTTTACGTTTTCTCGTTTCTCTCTATTGTATCCCAATTTAATCAAAAGCTACATTCAAAACTTGCGTATTGTAAAGGCCCAAACGCTTAAGTCATTCGTAAGGAAGATTATGTGCCGTGTATTTATAACACCGCCGGGTAACGCGATTACGGGAATTTAGACTTGATAATTTATAATTGCTATTGCGGTGATTTGTTTACGTAGGAATGTTATGTTGTTACGAAATGTTGTTAAGAATTCCGTAAATATATGTCCTTGTTATTCAGCTATGATTGTTTTATACCTATTATATTCTCCGGAATCCTCTTTTTTCTTGGGTATTTAAGATATTGCATTAATGTGTTACTACTCAATAAATTGTGGTTATTCTACTGATTTTTATTATGATAATTATAACTAAGTATATAATTTTGTGACACTCAGCCTCACTTGCACAATCTCGAGTTAGGTTAGGCCACCTTTAAAGGATTATTCATATCATAAATTTAAGATAAATCTTGTCTGTGGAGCAATTTCCATGTGGTCCTTTCCAGTGCCTTTTCCTTAAGACCCTGATACGACACGACGTCTACTTTTTCTTTCACTTGGTCCATGTACGCCTTCTCGGCCTTCCTCATTTCCTCTTTCCCTCTACTTTTCCTTCTATGATGGTCTTAATTAATTCGTAGTGTCGTATAAGGTGTCCTAACATCTTCCCTCTTCTGTTGGCGATGATTGTCAACAGGCACCTCCTCTCCTTTACCCGGTTGAGAACTTCCTCGTTGGTCACCTTTTGAGTCCAGCTTATCCTCTCCATACGCCGCCAACACCACATCTCAAACGCCTCTATACGGTCTCTGTCTCGCTGAGTCATGGTCCAGGTTTCACAACCGTATAGAGCTATGCTCCAGATGTACACTTTTATGAGCTTTTTCCTGACTTGGCCTGATATTCTGGCTTTAAGTAAGTATTTCTTGGCGTTGAACGTTTTTTTAGCCATGGCTATTCTGGTGAAAATATCTTGTGTACGAGTACATCTGGAGTCGTTTGTAATAAGGCTACCCAAGTATTTAAATTGTGTTACCTGTTCTATTTTCTTATTATTAAGCGTAACTGGTCTATGGCGTGATGGTGTTTTTGAAGTGGTGAGAGTTTTTGTTTTGTTAATATTAATTTTAAGGCCAAATTCATTAAAAACGGTATCCATTTCTACTACTAATTCCTCTAAGTCTGCTGTTGTGTGAGCCAATGCTGCTATATCGTCAGCAAAACATATGAATTGTATCTTAGTCATTGAATTTAACCCCCCCCGTTGCCAGACTCTACCAAAGGATTATTAGTATTGTCAAAATGTATGGACCGTTTTAGTTGACTAACCCGAGATTATGCAAGTGGGGCTGAAATCTCACCATAACCTACATAACATGAATTCGGCCACGCGGGATTGTCTGCCATAACTTGTTTGAATCGTATAGAACGTGCCAAAACTTGTTTTAAACGCTGTTACTTAAAATACCATAATAGGTGAATAATCTGATCGTTTTAACCGCCTAATTTTGGTGGCATCATTTTTGTAGAAGTTTCTATTAGTTACAATTTGCTACGTCGTCATTTGAAAGAAGCACGGTACTTCATACAAATGACGAAGTATAACATTGAGACGCTTAGAAACTTCGGCAAAAAATATGCCTCCAACATTAGGCGGTTGAAACGCTCAGATATTCACCCAATAGTCAGTGAAGAAAAGGTACCAAAAGTTTGCCAAGTTCCACTTTTCCACTGTCATGTTTATTGGCAAACTGAGTTGAGTTCCACACGTCAAAGGTTCGGAACAGAGCTTTGTATCTTATCTCTGGGTCCGATAGCGTGGCATTGTGTTGTTGGGTATTGTGCGTCAGTTGTATTTCAATCGCGGCCCGTCGGAGACACTGAATACTTAGGACCTGTTATGTGTCATCTTTCACGGACCGTTAAATTAAACCTGGCCGTGTTGCCAGAGAGTGATGGATTGCTGAGCAGCTTATGTCCGCACTATTTTGGGAATATTGTCCTTTAATTTATCTTTAAAAACGGATAACACTATGAGAGAAATGTTTTATAAACAGAAAATGTATGTAAAGCATCAGAAATGGTTACCATTGCGAAATTATTATTTAAAAGGTCCGTTTTGAGTGACTAAGATCACAACAAGTTCTATTTTGTGCCGCTGTTTGTATGCAAATTATGTATTTATACGGTTATTCGCGGCACAAATTTGTCATTTCAGTTGACTTAGTGCCGCAAGTTCCCTCTTTAGATTTAGGTGTGATCAAGAAGCGGCATCTTCAAGTTAACTGTAACAATAAACTATGTGATAATTATCAAATAATTTTGGGTTTTAGTAAACTTTAACGCTGAAGTTTCGAAGTTTATAACAGGCAATCTATACCTATTCAAAGTTGCATAAATTAACTGTAAAACCTGTTTAAGCTTCTTGTAATACTGTAAACCCTTCTCAGCTGTTTTGAAGTTTTATTTCTACGCCAGTTGTAATAAGGCGCGGAGCGGAGGCAACAGTTGTCGTAGTCGCACTAGGCACACCCATACCTACCCGCCGCGGTGTGTCGCCGCCGTATTGAATAGTGTCGATGTAGCGGCCCCGCGACAACTTCTCGACTATCTGTTTCGTTCCCCGGCTCCGAGACAATTTAACTTGACAACGTGGACTCCGCAACAAAAGCCGCCTCGCCCCATTTACCGCTCAGTTCCACTCTCTACTAGTATGAGAACTCCAGATATTAAACGCTCTCCTAACGATATTAAATGTTACACAATTTTCATTCCACCACAAAGCCACCTTAATGCTTTATATTACACCTTTTCCATTCGAGCGTCTGTACTAGAGCACGCAAAAGTGGGTCACAATGTCCCATGCTTGTTTACCTGATGCCGTACACTAATAAAATTCCTCGCTAGAGGGTGAAATGATTACATTCCTTTTCGGTGTTCGAATTGGTAAATCGCGTGATTGCATAAACATTTGCTTAGAGTTAGGCGCTGAACGAGTCCGAACTCGAGCGACGGCGAGCAAACATTTCGGAATCGGCCACTTCCATTTCGAGACATCACTTTTAACGTTACCGTAGTGATGTATGGGAATATTTGCAAGCGTTCTTTGTGCGATCGAGAACGAGTGTAAACACGGGTGCGCGGCGGCGGCGGCGAGATCAGGCGGGGAGGGTCGCGTCACTCGCGCGGCCGCCGCCGCGCGCTCCGCCCGCACGATGTCGGTGCGCGTTGACCACCGCGACCGAGACAGATTCTCGAGGCATTCTTCGCGCGCTTCCGTAGATTTAGCCTTTCCGAGTAGCTCTGCACGCGATCACTCGTTCCGGTCAGTGCATTCAGCCCGCGTGCCGCGGGCCGCCAGCGATGACTTGATGGTGCCCGTGCGCACGTTGCGCTCGGCGTCATGCCGCGTGGCCCCGGGCGCGCCGCACCGGCTGCGCCGGCACCACTCGTCGGCCGCCGAGTGCGACCGCGCGCGTCGCTCGCGCCGCCACACGCTGGAACTGCCGCACAGCCGCGGGCCGTCGGTCCGCAGCCGCTCGCCGGAGCCGCAGCCGCCGCCGCCCGAGCCGGAGGCGCCGCCCGAGGACGCCGGCAAGGAGGCACGCCGGCGGCGCGTGGTGGCCGCCGTCGCCGCGTCGTTCTTCGCCCTGGCGGTGGCGTCGGTCCTCGTGGTGGTGGTCACGCTGACCCACAGCTCTGTGCTGCGCGCTCACAACCAAACGGCCAAGTACTACACGTTCTCCGTGCCGCCGCACCATCCTCTCAGTGAGCCCCGTTCATGTTGCCCCACCGTCGCCCATCCCGCTTCGCATGCGACTGTCTCCGACCCTGAGTGCCAGGGGCTGCGAACGTCGCCGGCCGCCTGCGCCGCACTGCCACCACATGCGGTACATATTGTGCAGTTCATACACGAACAACTCTTGGGCTCAAACAAATGCTAAGCGTTCGCCTCCCTCTCATTAACCGCCACCGCGATGCTCCACGAACCCGGTTCGATAATGCATTTAGAACGAGTTGAGGTTAGAGTTCCAAAGCTCACGAAAAGTTTTGGGATCAACGTTTACAAAGGAGTGTAGATTAAAATCTGAGCGGTAACGCTGAGCCTTTGTCAAATTAAGCCTCAGTAAACTGACTACACATGTACGCACGTTCGCAACCCCCCTTCTGCATGATTAGTTAAAGTAGATGTCAAGTGTTTGTAACTGTTAATTTAAGATTTACACTAATTCGTACGCCCATTGCATAACTTCGGTCGACTGGTGTTATTAATGTATTATATTATGAGACACCCGAGTCTACTCATTAATCTTTAGTTAGGGCGAGGTCTGTTACGATACACCCTGTCCACGCAGTATTTTCCGTATGTCCAATCATAACTACACAGTTAACTCATTATTCCACTGGTACTATAAAATACATAAGTTACACAATAAATTCAATCTACGCTATGAGTCACATATTCCAACATTTTCTCCAGTTACACCTGCCATATACGTATTGTTTATCTGTTTACATAGGCCCTCGTAGCGCTACGCCGTAGTCCGTAGCATTATTAGCCGGCATATAGCGAAAAACCATTTTAAAGATGATGACAGTGGCATCATAACCATACATTAACTTTTATTAGTTATCTATGAAATATGTCATCCAAATAAACATATTTTATAGTCTGTAAAATTTTTAAGACCTACTAATATGAGGTGAACTTTATCTAATATTTATACTTTAAAGATTCCCGCTTTAATACAGTGTTTTATTATAAGACACAAGTGACATAGAAAATGAATACCTAAAGCCTGAATAAAATTTCATTCAATTTAATCCTAATGCAGATCAAAAATCCAGACGCGATCATCGTTAACGTACATCTAAGTAAACTCTCCCATCATGTGCAATCGTAGTAACATATCTTACGTAAATCGCTCGTTAAATTGTATATCATCTCAGTTCAGCGCACTTATATGCATTCAACCCATCATGCCGTATTATTACCGTTACATGAGTGCAAGGGAATCGAGGTATCTAATACCAACAAGTGTAGAGTGCTCTCAGGATATGTCAAATCACGTCTCAATATTTGACACTGCGGAGTCGAAAAAAGGAACTAGCAATTAAACAATTAGCAAGACCACCATATCTATATTATCTTCTAGTTGTTGTACCCACAGGTATACGTACGTACAGGTAACGTGTAATATTTATATTATGCATGTGAAGGAATCAAAAGCGATTATTCCCTTAAAACTTCTGGTGCTCACCGTAAAATAATGTATATAAAAAATAAAATATTTCAAGTAAACAAAGCATAACATTAAACATATGTATGAACGTTATTTTGTCGGAGCACGTAGTGCAACCACGCATATTTTAAGTCGACTCTCAAAACTGAATAAAATAAAATAATGCTGCAAACTTGCAACAATTATAAAAGCGGAAAAATTGTGGCTATAATTTTAATAATACCCAAAGCGTAAGTTAAGCTCTAAGTTCTTTTTAAACAAAATCTTTGTACAGCTTTTCATTTAGTTTTTTTGGTGGTAGAAAATTATTCTAGCCTCATTTATCCTCAAAGTTTCGAAGCTGTGTGATGTTCTTAGAGTGCATACAGGAAAATTATGTTTTTTTATCAAAATATGAAAATGTTTATTGATAAGGGTTATTTACACTGTTTACTGGCTTGCCAGAGCGATCAGCTCGCGGCTACCAATCTGAATACCCCCCAGGCCATATTCCTCTTCGCTGGATCATCAATAATAAACCTGAGATGGCTCATAGATCAGTTTATGTATACGCTTTACACGAGGAAGTTCGGACATAAACGTCGATATCCAGCAGTTAAATAGAATGAGGTCGTAATGTAATAATACGAGAAGTGAATAGTTATTAGCACATGAAAATAACAAAATAAAAGGAAAAAAAATAAATAGAAATCTAGCAGGCCGGACGAAGCACGGTGTAGGTACTCATAGAAATCAAGAGAAAGAGGCCTTTTCCCAGCAGTGGAACACTCTAACAAGCTATGAAAAAAAATCTCCGGTGTGAAAACCAAATTATGTTAAAATCACATTACAGTTATATAGAAATTTATTTACACCAAGAATTGATATACTTACTTGTTTTGTATTGTCTAAAATTGTTAAATGCTTAATAAATAATATATGATATTGATTATATACCGCAGGATGTTATGAAATGGTCCTCACATGCACACAATGAGTCTTCCTGTTTAAATGTGACACCGTATGCTATTTTACCACCCTGGGGTATATGTCCGAAAAACAAAACAACCTTCTGTGCATCAAGTACAGTGTAAAGATACTGAGTAGATAAGTAGCTACTAGCTTGGTCCCCAAAGGCAATACATGTCTCTACATGTGTTCTACGAATTTTATATCGTAAACATTAAGGTCGATAAAATGATGTAGAGCTGTATCGGTGTCGCTTATAAATTTAAACAAATATGAATCTGTCCGTATTTTTAATAAACTTTTGTTCATATTTTTTAGAATTTCGAAGGTAATTTAAATATTTACTCGTTATTTGCTAGTCGTATCTCAAAATTATTTCATATTTATTTTTTAACAAATAGTATTTAATTTAAAACGCTACTAACTACGTGTGAAATCCTATGGTTTAGCACAAAATGCTACACTTATTCAATTGAAATTTTAAGTTAAGCAATGAACAATACTTATTGTCCTTATTGAATTATTCTGGTTTTACATTAATATATCATGTCATATTGCAGATTATTTCTGATGTGCCTCTGAAGTAAATAATAAGTAGGTACGTAATAAGAGACCTGCCTTTTCTGCAAAAGGGGAGAGCAACCGTTTTCTCATTAGTTTTGACTTCACTCCACAGAAAATAAGATTTTAATAATGTCACATACGTGAGTGTTATTATATTTACATTTGTACTTAATAACATAAAGTAATAACAGATCATAGAATACTCACTCAAAGTCCTAAAATGTATCAATAATTCGTTTTAGGCGAGATTTATAGACACTCATTTTGTATCAACTTGAACCTAAACCTAACTTAATCGTCAGTTAGTATTTCGGGCTGTACGTAACTTGTAGACGTAAGCAAGTACCTATTATGAATTGTACATGTGCCACATAGTGGCGGCTGTACGAATGTCACATTCGCACACAAACTTTTTGTATGCGATATTACATAATTATTAACTTCAAATTTCGAATATTGGTTGAAACTCGGTAAACAGCTGATTAGGGAATACCGGACATCGTTCATTGTATAGCATTTTTGGTGCATTTTCAACGAATTTTATAGGGACATTATGAATTAAGATTTAAGTTGCTGATATTAACTCTAATTATTATAGCTAGAATTTACAATACAGATGTCCTTAACACAATCTGTTACACCATAAACTTGCTCCAAATTAACGATGCCTGGTGATAGTGGTAATTACTTATGTATTCAATGAAACCTAACCTATTTAATAACCGCAAACTCTGCACATCGCTCTCAATTTCATAAAAGGGGGTATTTTGACCTAATTATTAATAAACTATTATCAGCGTGCGTTCCCATAGCCGTTCCGTAAATAGACAGGTCTCGGAACACGAGCTCGTCTGGCTGGAGTGTTTCTATGCTGAAAGATGGTATTAGCTGCTTCACTGACTTTCAATTATACAGCTTGTATATTTGATATAACCGCAAACTTTAGGGGGTCTTAGTATAGGCACTAATTAATATATTTATCGTAAAATTATAAAAAAAGCAAACTTTTTTTTTCGTATAAAATAATTCAGCACGCAGTGCAAAGCTTTGTTGTTGTTTGTTGACAATAAACATCGTAATGTCACAACTGTCACTAGTGATAAGTACGCCATACATTGCTGCTCAAAAAAAAAACAAAAATGAATTACGGCATGGTAGTTAACGCTAAATTAATAATTGTCATAAAAGTAAGATTATAATACTTAAATCTACGTCTGGTTACAATATGCGGCTATATTTCATATACACACTGTATAAACTTACCTTAACCGTGAAACATAATTAAAACATGTCGTTTGGTTATCTATTTCTGAGAATTATAATTTCGAAATTACATTCCTTAATTCTAATATTTTTTCACCGTAGGTACACAATTTGCCTTTACTAATATTGTGACAGTAATGGACATCCAAAATTATAACAGAATCTAAATATTATGTCTAAATTAAAGAATATAACAACCAAACAAATTGACATCGACTCTATTAAAACCATTTTCATCGAAACCTCATCACTTAGTTGGTTAGAAATCCTCAGATGTGCGTTTTAGAAATTTCCTGGTTCACACAGCTGTACTATGAAACGAGCTGTTGATTTTGATATTTCTTCTACAATACGGTCTTGTAATCCCTCTAAAAGTCCGAGAACACTTGTGATCTTTATAGTGTTGCAGTTATTCACGGGTAGCAAATATTTACTGAAACGACTAATTAGAAATGTTTATACTTATTCCTAAGCTTTGAAACTCGAACGACCTTTTATAGTAGCCCAAGTTTTGGATTTGTCACTTCTGACCGATCACGCTTGATTACTGTCATTATTCCAGTCACTTACCGAGCACTCGACTAATTGACATTTAAGACGTGAGCTGTTTGTCAGTCCATAAAAAAAGTGGAAGGTGGTATGGCAAAGATGTCAACTGCAATCCAATTTTAATTACGCTGTGCATATTGTCGCACGTTGAAAGTTCCTGGTAACAATTCTTACCTGCATGTACAATTTTGTTCATTAACAATTGTTTTACCTGCCTACGAAGCTGTATTGCCAAATTTCACAGTTCGACTCGCTGTTTAAAAAAACTTTGTCTACAAAAAAGTGAAAAATAATAACAGTCGCAAACACAAGTGTCGAATATTATACGTTTATAAAGAGGCCCGGATACTGTCAGAACAATGTGTGTTAACTGAAAAGTACCTAATAAACCATTTAAATTAGTAACTAAATGCTGTGTAGTGATTAGAATATTAAGTTGATGCTAATTCCGTGTTTCGGCAAACTTTGTCGGACCCTCAACCGCACTGGAAAAAGTACAATCTGAGCTTACATTTTGTTTTTGATAGCTAATATTAATCAAGGAATTTGTCCGATATTTGCGTAAAATTTTAAACCGTAAATCGTAGTATTATGACATGAGGTTTACGTGAGGGTTACTCACGTAATTGAAGTCAATAATTGGTCGACATGTTACGGTCCATTAAGAGGATCCTCTGCACGGAGTAGTGACGTGAGTAACCCGTTTTGCTAATTATTTAAATATGTTTGACGTTTATTATAATTCTACAATCCTGATTGTTGTTAAAATATGGTTTAAAATCGTGAATGTTTATATCAATATTACAAATATGTATTGGCAGTTTATCGCTCATCAATCTCATCATTCTTATCAATCATCATACATTTTGGTATCGTATATCTTTGTCGCAGTTTTCATACAAGTCTTAAATAAAAATAAAATCTGTAGCCGTACCATGAGTTGGAAAGTAAAGGATACGTTAGGTTTTACTCGATACGTAATGCGTTCTATCGCGCTCGCACTGATCTTATTGGAGTGAGGGCGATGGCCAGCTTTACGTATCGAGTAAACCCTAAGTTACCGATACTTGCAAAGTCATAGTACGGCTACTGAAGGAAAGCAGCGTTAGGCTAGATTCACACGGAGTATTTTTTTCCCGTATACCGTACGACGTTCGCGAAAATCTCGTTTACAGTATACGGGAAAAAATACTCCGTGTCTATCTATCCTTAAGGAAAAACGTACCTCTGAATCCGCGACGATCATTTGTCGTCTGCAGGGATTCGGGCCAGAAGTTAATTTTCCATTATGATTAACGTTTTTCCTTGCGCTGTTCATCTGGTCATTTACTGGGGACAGTATGCTATTATACTAGTTATTAGGTCAGATAGGGGAGAAATATAGATTTATTAGTTGGTGATTTATTATTTGAACGATTTCGTGATTCAGTTATCATCATGACGTATTGACTACATAGAATGCTATTGATAACTGAAGTACCTACTCGTAACATTGCGACGTCTTTTTCCGAGATAGACAGAGGTAACGAATTGAAAAAAAAATCGAACCTTGAGTATGATGTATTTGATTATTTAATTCGTGTAAGTAGTTTAAAATATTGAAATAATAAATATCACAAACACAACACTTTTGGTAGGTAGGTACCGTTTTTTGCTTCAGAAATATACTTCACAAATTACTACTCGAGTCAGTTAATTCCCAAAATTCTGGTTGACGTATCAAGACTACACAGAAGACGTATTACTAACGCCTCGATTTAGGAGCTAGTCAAACACGTGCAGACGGAATTTGAAATTTATTTGAATTGGATTTGTGGTCGTTGAGTGCAAGCTTGAGTAAAGCTTGATTTTTCACGGCGAAGGATTTATGTGAATTCTCCGCAGCGACAACTTGATTACTTGCGGGTACTCGTTACATTATTTGGGACACGTGTCGAACGTCGCCTTGCACTGTAGAACTTTCCTCCGTGTAAACTTAGAGCATTTCCTGGATTCCAAAGCTCCTGTAAATCCGCCTTGAGTAGTTACCGTCACGACTCGCGTTTACTTTTCTTTTGTACACACTGTCGTAAAGTTTCATGACGACACTAAAATGTTTATGTTCGTTACATGTTTTTGTACCCTGGGGCTTTTTAATCGTGACCTTACCGTTAATCTTACGGCTACATGAAATTGCATAGATAAGGCTAACTGTGACCAAACGAATCCTAGATATCCTATATTTTATATCTTTATCTAAACTTAATAAATAGGTACTAATAAATAATTATAAGTACCTAATTTGGATTAAGTTCGGGAAGCTAAATACGACATATCTATATGTTTTCGTCCAATATTCCACAGTGCTTGAAGACGAAAGTCTTTGATCAGTGTGTGTTGCCAGTGGTGACGTGAGGTACTGAAACATGGTCGCTTACAATGGGCCTCATAAGAAGGCTCAAACTCACCCGAAGGGCAACGAAGAGGAGGAGCTAAGAGTCTCTCTGCGAGATCGTATTAGAAATGAGGCCATCCGCAGCAAAACCAAAGTACGAGTAACCTATATGGCTCTCCAAATTAGCCCCCCACCAGGGTGGACTGATGACCTGGTGAAGGTCGCAGGAGTCCGCCGGATTCGGGTGGTGCAGCACCGGTCGTTGTCGCAATCATTGGGGGAGGTCTATGTTCAGCAGTAGACGTCTTTCTTCATATAATGATGATAAATTATTTTAGATTAATCAACATTTAAAAAAATCGACATGCATGATTGATATCACATGATTTGTAATCAAATTATTACAAAAATCTTCTCATAATTCCAAATAGCTTTGTATATATTTAATAGCCTGATATTAAACAGTCGGTAGGTACTTAAATAAAATGATGAACACTAATTGGCTAGGAATCGATGGCCGCGTGAAGTAGGATTACTGACGAAACTCGTCCATATTGCCCCACAGTGAGGCACGCGTCAGAAAACCGCAGTAAACTAGCTTTATCCCTGATTCCATTAGTCCTGTTAATCCCTGCCAAATAATGTAATCCCGAAGTAATTTAATGAGTTATCTACAGTAGAATAATGTATGTATCTAGGTATGTATCTATTTTTTTTGACAACCTATGTACATAGATCAACCTAGCCCTAAACTAAGCAACGCTTTTATTATGGGTGTTAGTCAAATTAATAAATACATATAAACACCTATAACTCAACACTCTCAGCAGGAACAAAATAACAGTGCTCAATACACAAATATACCTATTACCAGGATTTGAACCCGGGCCTCCAGTTTAATAGGTAGGGCTACTAAAAAAGCTATGGGATCCGTAGCTTAGTTGGTATTAGTAGTGATAGTGGCTCTACTGAACTGTAGGTGAAGGCTTCGATAATACTGAGCAACATAATTGAAATAAGCCCATAAAGAATTAGTAAGTTCGCCTACCAGTTGGCCAGAAATCTATGACCGGAGCGAGTGAGATTTACTAGAACGTGGTAGCCGTCAATATTGAGTAACAACAGTTAAACACGCGTCAGCAAATCGCAGTAAACTCGCTTCATGCACGATCGTCACACAAACATACATTTGCAGCCCAAAAATTACGTGGTTCGCACAAATCATAAACACTTTAGCTCCAGACAATGGGATCCACCGTCATAGATATTTTTGTCAGCGAAAATCGACAGACACGGATGTGGTCAGCTTTATTATTTACGTGCCCTATAAACATACGTACTGACGCAATATCATTTTCAGAAGGCATGTAATAGACTTCATAGTGATGTGCCATTTTTATTTCTGAAATGAGCGAAAGCTTGTTATTGTGTTTTCTTTCTATGTATATATTTGAAGTTGGTACGTTACCGCTAGAAGTATATTTTTTAAGATTTCGAGGATATTGTAATTCATGTTTTGTAATTATTAAGTAATAGGGATCTTGGTGTGTCAGCATTATCTGGTAAGAAGGAATATTACCCCCGGGGGTATTACCCCCGCAACAAACTTCTTTGCATCTGTTTGCAGTACTTATAAAATTTAACAATATTGAAGTTTTTTAATTGTTCAAAGAAAAATAAAATATACGGAGGAAAACTAAAAACAAACCGATTAAGTTATTGTGGTTTTAAGGAACTTTTCCCAAAATGTGTAAACGCATCCCAGAACAAACTGAGAACAGGGCATGAGTTTTATTCTTGTGGCACATTTTCATAAAAAGAATCTTAAGTACGTTTTATGAAAAGGTTAGGAAGTAACTTAAGTAGGTATCTAATATCGAGGTCAGAAGCCAGCCTGCGGTGAGGCTAGTCATTGTGCGAGAGTTGCTGGCGATTTTAATAAAAGTTATTTCGACAACGATAAATCTTGTAACCGATTCCAAAGACCAACACGTAGCCTATCTCGTAAGTTAAATGGAGTTGTGAGGTCGCACTGTGCCAGTATTTTATAATTCGAGGAGTGTACCACGAAGTCGGAAATGAGGGAGAGTGGATAAATTAGCGCGCTTCTTCCAATACGACATAAAACGAAGTAACTTTTGAGTTTAAGATATTGGAATATCTTTTCAAAATTGCTCTTAATATTGTAACAATGGAGCAATTCTTTTAGGTTTTTTGGCGAATTGTTAATGTCTTGCTAGGGACGTCAAATTACGAATAACTTCCGGTGATTCTTATTACTTAGTTCATTTTTTGATTCGGCTATGATAGTCCGTGACGTCTTCATAATATTCTTAATGTCTTGAAATGTAATGATGAAGTTTACTTAATATTTACAAAGAGTTGTCCAAAGACAATAGTCAAAATATGGTAGAAACACATACAGTTGATTACATGTGATGCTAAATATTCAACATAGTTGAAATATAACATGAAAATAGGAATGAAATGTATTTAGAAATCTTCAGAACTATGCAAAAATTATAGCAAAGCAGCAAAAATACCTATACACAGGTATATTTGTAGTGTGATGAATGTGTAGTTGAAATGTTTTCTTAATTAATTATTTACGTAGTTACGTAGAGTATTTCCGCTTGATGGAATCAAAACGCGAGTTATTGTAGCTTTAATGTGACGATTATGAGTAGGTATAATGATATGACCTTTGAATTTGTTACATTACACATAATTATACGCATACCTTGACTTATACTTGAAAAACGTCTATAACATCATGGTACTACCGAAACATGTAATCATCTAGATTCAAAGTCAAAATACCGTCGGTCGTCCTATATTAAGCCATATTCCAATAATAACTGAAGTGTTTGAGTAGTTTGAGTGCGGCGATTTACGAGGATTCCGTCCGCCGCGGCGGCCGCGCGTCACACGTTCTAGGCCAAATGTCCACAAACACAGCTTATACAGATACCTAAGTACTGTCTTAATCCGCAAAACTATACATTAATAGCAAATCAGAGAACTCCCAACTTCCCAAGTAATAATGTATTTAGATTTAATGATACATAAATCACATAATTCACAATTTGTGTATCTAGAGACTATCGATCGTTAGGTCAGGTACCTAACAAAATTATATAAACAAATTAACAAATTCCGTAGTAAACAAGGAACCCTTATAGTTACATCATGTCCGTCTGTCCGACTGTCTGTCGACAGCATAGCTCACTGACCGTTCGATCTGCAATTTGGTGTAGATATGCATATTATCTAATAACGCTGACAAATACATAAAAAAAACTTTATTCGTGTAAAAAGTAGTAATGTGGGGATATTTTTTTTATTTCGCTGTAGTCCTATAGTGTGGGTAAAGTAAAATAGTAAAAATAATAAGTGACTCAAAAGAAAGTCAATATTTTGGAGATAACCCCTCCAGAATAAAAACAAATTGTACAATTTTTAATTTTCAGTATCATTATGTTATCGGTTTTTTAGCATGAATACTTACCTAAATAATAAATCAATACTTTTGCAAATTCGTCGTGTCGTATTAATACAAGTTTGTTGTCATGTCTCCTGTAAACGGTATGAAGCCTGGTCTGCAGCAAATGAGGCTTCTTGACCCACCGGGGCGAATCCGTCTAATGGTGCGAGTCAAATAGGCCGGGGCCAATGTACCTACTACCTACTGACACACGTAGTGTCCCATAAGAGGCACCGACCCTTCTGCTTGGAACCAATGTCAAGCTTTACCTTTGATGATAATTACATGACTGCCCTTGCTAGTGTAGGATAAGGTTCATATTTTAAGGCGATGCGTGCGTATTTTGATGTCGTCTCGGAACGTATTTGAAATTAGAGTTTATAATGTTGAACACTGACTTTAGACTCCGTATTAAAGGGTTTTCTAATACGGAAATATGATTGAAATAGTACATTACGACACAAGTGGCAAAAACATGAAATTCGAAACGAGTGGCGATGTTTTAAAACACGACCGACAGGGAGTGCTTTAAATCGACACGAGTTACGAATTTCGTTTTTGCTCGTATCTCGTACGACGTTTTTTAGTACAGATGGCCCTCCGAAGTTCAAACCTGACGTAAAATGACACACTTCTCGCACTAGAGCCTAAAAAATACACCATCTGTACTAAAAAAATATTTTTTTGAACAATTATTTTTGGAATTCATGCCTATTTATCACAAAAAAAATCAAATGACATAAAATTATAATAGGCTGCGTACTGATGGCAGTAAGAATACATATTTTGTCACCATCCTAACTCTTCCCGTGGGTATCGTAAGGGATTGAAGAGTCGCTGACCTCTC